>BQKZ01008690.1:20589-39582 GCA_036244855.1 Temnopleurus reevesii
AATGAACCAGAACAGCCTGAACTGATTGAATCAATGTGTGAGAGCTACCAGGAGCTGGCTTCGAACCCTGACCTGACGTGTGAAGGTGAACTCCAGGGGCTTAACACCCTTACACCAGAGGAAAAGACTCAGTTATGTCTTCTACTTCAACAAGCCTGCCAAAACCAACCCCCATCTCCACTGTTAGGTATGTATATCAATCAAATTATTTTAGTCACACTTAGAAAATTGCATTAAAAATAACTGCATAAATGCTAGTGTACCTCGTCAATCACTCATTAATTGTTAATATATTTTGGCAGAAATAACTGGAATTTTATCGAAACCAAGATGAAAATAATGAGTTGATGAGAATTTCAGAGTTGCATTTTGGTGAGTCTTTCAAAATGGCTATTTCGATAAGCTTATTGAAAAATACTACACCAACAATAAAGAACACAGTGCACGCCGATTGTTTTTTTTTATATAAAGGGGCAATATTTGATTTTTAATACAGAGTCAATATTTTATTAGAGGTCTTTTCATTTGTGCGTACGGACAGATTCTCTTCTTTAAAAAAAACTAAATTATTTTTTATACAATTATCTAATAACATCTGAAAATTTGTTCATTCAACTTCATGAAATAAGATAAAGAGTTTAGGATCGTGAGTATTATTTTCACCACGATCGACCAATTTACAGTAGAGATCTTAGGGATGGTAATTGCCACCCCCCCCCCCCCCCCCCCCATATACCGAACACAAAACCCGCGGACGGAGTCATATAATGTCAAATAATCATAATAAATGCTATCATTAAATTGCATTTATATCGTTTCACTGTTTTGCAGCTCGTTTCAGACGCCAATCTGCTTCTGCATCTGCCTCTGCTTCAGCCGAATCATCATCCGTCGAGTCCAGTGAAACAGATTAAGAAGACCTCAGCCCAATCATCATCCGTCGAGTCCAGTGAAACAGATTAAGATGACCTCAGCCCAATTATCATCCGTCGAGTCCAGTGAAACAGATTAAGAAGAGACCTCAGCCCAATCATCATCCGTCGAGTCCAGTGAAACAGATTAAGAAGACCTCAGTCCAATCATCATCCGTCGAGTTCAGTGAAACAGATTCAGAATACCTCAGCCCAATCATCATCCGTCGAGTCCAGTGAAACAGATTAAGAAGACCTCAGCCCAATCATCATCCGTCGAGTCTATAATGAAACAGATTAAGAAGACCTCAGCCCAATCATCATCCGTCGAGTCCAGTGAAACAGATTAAGAAGACCTCAGCCCAACCATCATCCGTCGAGTCCAGTGAAACAGATTAAGAAGACCTCAGCCTAATCATCATCCGTCGAGTCCAGTGAAACAGATTAAAAACTTGGAATTTCAGGAAAAATCCGAAATCTTCAATGTTATCAATTGGTTCTATCCTAAATGATATTAAACATTATCAGGCAAAAATTCACTTTCTCAAACAAATTCATAATATATTTTTGATACAGCAACATCGGAAACTAGATTTAAATATGAACAAGGCTATTTATCAGACTTCCGATTTGCTACTTCCAATTTCATTTAAACAAAGAGGGCTATAAGTATTTATTTTTTGTGGTATATCTTTTCCATCGCCAGTGTCTCATACTTATATAAGAATATAAAACTGTTGAAATTTAATCATATATGTCGATATTCTTTCAATATTTCCTCAAAGTAAATGAGATTCGTGGTTGGTGGCGTTTAATCGGGTTAAATGGTCTTGATTCTAATGATTTCTGTGATTTATCCTTTATAATAATCGATCATCTCAAAACATCATCTTTTCTCAGCTTTTCTAATGATGTTACCTCTTTTAAATATGTTACATTTTACATCTTATCTAGCATCGTTTTTACAAGCAAAATAATGAATATAGCTATAAAAAAAAAAGTGATCAATCGTTTATAAACGTAACATTTTATTTAAACCATGATACCATCTTTAACATTACATCTAATTTTACTTATGTTACACTGATTTTGTTATGATTTTTATGATTTTTTTTTTCATTTCGTATTACTTTTTTTTCAATTTTATCTCGTATCATTTTACAAGCAAATATATGATATGTCTAAAAACTATCAATCATTTATGAACGTAATATCTCTTAAATCATGAAATCATCTTTAAAATTAGATTTAGGTCTATTTGTGTTATACTAATATTGTTATGCTTTATATCATTTTTGTTTGTATTACTTTTTACATTTCATTTCGTATTATTTCTACACGTTAAATATGTATATCCCCTAATTTGGTACTATTAAAATGGATCTCTACATATATCCTCATAGTTCTCATGGATTCCCTTAATTTATACTTTATATAACTTTAATTTATTCATTGTAACTTGTTATTATGATTACTATGTATTATCCAGCCTCGTTATCTGGGCTTCCCTTAATTTTTCAACTTTTAATTTCAACATAGTATTATATTTTTTTCTAACTAACTTTAATTTATTCATTTTAACTTTATGTTATAATTATTATGTATACTTTTCTGAAATAATTATTAACAAATGAGAAGATGAAAATTTGACTGTTTAACGTGGTTGTCATTTTTGTGCTGGTGCTAGAAATGTACGAAGAAAATACATGAGCTGAATTAGGATTGTGGCTTTTATTTATTTTGTGCGAAAGGTTCGGTGTATATTACAGCATTTAAATCGAAATGAATTGAAAATAAAATAGTTTTGAAAGAATAATAATGATAATACTTGCAATATATGTAGCGCACGTATCCACTCTGCTGAGTGCTCAAGGCGCTCAAGGCGCTTTACATTATTATTACCCTGGCTTTAGCCCGGCAGCCATTCACGGCGCACTTGGCATTTCACCTCACCTGGGTTGAGTGCAGCACAATGTGGATGAATTTCTTGCTGAAGGAAATTGACGCCATGGGTAGGATTTAAACCTACGACCCTCTGGTTGAAAGGTGAGATTCACGACCGCTACACCACGGCGCCTCCACAGAATATTTGGAAGAGTGACACAGAAAACATTATATCAATTGAAACATAAATAAAGAAAGATAGATCGAGGATAGAAGTTATACAGACTAGTATACATGAATATATGCAGGACAGAAATTAGGTATAAGAGGAAGAGTATAAAAGTATGTGAAACACTACCAAAAATGCAAATACATTTTCCAGATCTCCAAGGAACTGGCTTCCATCAAGGAATTCTCATTGAAGTTACTCGTGACACTTCAAGTAAACCACAAGTACTTCACAAAGGAAAATACAAGGAATGAGAACACCAATGCAGTTTAAAGGGAAACCAACCCCTGGATTTATCGTGCGCTCATTGCATAAAGAAAAATCGATAAACAAACTGTGAAAATTTGAGCAATAATCGGACAACGCGTTCAAAAGTTATGAGTTTTCAAAGTCACAAAGATATGACAATCCCTACCACTGATGAGGATCCGTGCGATCGACAAATTTGACGGAATCTGTGACGTCATGCCGGACAACTCCTTATTCAATCTACATACCAACTTTCACATTTTCTCTTCTTCTTTTTGGAAAAGTCAACAAAATGTCAATTTTCGATTGGAGTATAGCATTTCTGTACTGATTCTGCATGTATTTTGAGAAGAATGATGCTGCAACCTTACTCTGAATTGTACATTAATCCATTTTTCAAAATTCTATGTACAAAGTGAATGAGGAGTTCTCCGACATTACGTCACAGATTCAGTCGGTGTTTGCGATCACAGGGCTCTCCATGAGCGACAGTGATCGTCAAGTCTCTGTGAATTAGAACCTTCATGGCTTTTAAACGGATTGTCCGATTTTGCTCAAAATCTTCACAGTTTCCACACATGATTTTCCCTCATTCAATGAGAGCACGATGATTCCAGGGGTTAGTTCCTCTTTAAGAAGCGAAATCAGTTCAGATAAAGTATGGTTTTCTGACAGGTCCTCCGATTTTCATCAAATGACCGAAGATGTCCTTGAGCAGACAAAGTATATGCACGTCCAATATTTGCAAAGGAAATGCAATTGCCATGCAGAGATTGATGACATGTAGTAGTTAGTATGCATCAAAATATAAAGCTTTGACCGCGGTAATTTTGAATTAGCAGATGTTACCACACATTTTCACATACCGTATACATTTGAACAGTCTCTTTCGACAATTGTGTTGTTTTGTTTTTATACTATCAGCACTTTACCGTTCATTTAGTAGTCAAACATAGTGCCATATGTAATGCAGTATATACATAATTTTGTTTTACTGTAAAAATTCTATTTCTTAAAAAATCTTGAACAATTCGGACAATTCTCTCCAATCATTTTGTACTCAAATTGTAAAAAGACGGAATAACGAAAAGTTAAGGTTGACGGCTTCTGAAAAAAAGAAACTGTGAGATTTTGAGGGGTTGTCCGACATTATGTCACAGATTTTTCCGATGTCATAAATTTTGAATGGATTGTCCAATCTGCTCGAATTTTCACAGTCTGTTCATCTGATTTTCCTTCATTAAATGATTCCAGTTGCTGTTTCCCCCTTTCATTACCAGCCACACTGATTCGTTCAAATTTGGCATCGGGATTGGAAAACGGACGGATTTGGGTTACAGACACTTACACATTTTGTTATAAAAAATTAAATCATGCCGTCTAACCTATGTTACATTGAGATTAATAATAAACAACAACAAAAGTAAAAAGAATGAAATCATACAGACACTATCAAGATATCTATGAAAGTTAAATAAAACACAAATGTTAAAAGAAAAAAAAATAAAGATATGTATGAAAATTGAATAAACCGTATCGCTGACATTTTATCCCTGCAAAGTGTGTCTATGAAGGATATATTTTACTTTAACTTTTTTTACACAAAACGTTGAATTTGAATTAAGCCTAATATATTCACAGCTAAGTTTAAGTACATCATCAACAATTTCGGTAGCATTTAGAAGTTGGCAATTGATAATTTTTAGAACGAAAATGATGTTATACAATTAAGTTGCTATATACTCATGGCATGGGAAGGTACGCCGATTAACACTACAGTCCAACCTATCTTAGCTGCCACCTGCCTATGGAGGCCAAATACATTTTAGCTTGTCTACAGACGCCGCTTTTTCTCTTTCCCTTGGGAAGCCACTTTATACAGGTTTGACTGTATTTCAATGGTCTTTTCCAGGACAGAGTCACACAGGGAATTTTTTTTTTGACACGTGTTACGTGTGTTACATGAATGTCACATACGTAACGTGAAATTCCTCCTTATTCATCTGTGGCGTGATGACCACCTTTTGATGAGGCTATCTCTCCCTAACCCTTCTCTCTTCTCCATCTTTTTCCCTATTTCTCTTCTTGCAATTTAATTTCTGAACATAATATCTACCCGCCCCTCCCTCTCTCTCTCTATCTCTCTCATTCTCTCCCTCCCTCCCTCTTTCGCTCTTTCACTCTCTTTCTCTTTCTCTTGTTTTCTCTCTCACCCTTTATCTCTCTTCCTATTTCTCTCTCCCCCTCTCCCCCTCCCCCTCCTCTCTCTCTCTCCTCTCTCTCCCCCCGCCAACCTCTCCCTCTCTCTCTATCGATTCCCCTCTCTTTCTTTCTCTCACTTTGATTCAAACGCACACACTCTTCCTCTCTCTCCATCCTCTCCCTCATTTTTACATTTTATTTCATATATAATTTTTCCTTTTTTCTGGTTTATTTTATGTCTTTTATCATTCATTTTACGTCTGTCTTTTAGGTTACTTCTCTCATCATTTCATTCATCCTCTTAAAATTTTTCTCTTCATTTTCCCCAACTCAATATCGTTTCATTTGATCATGTAAATGCCTGAACGACTTAGTCCAAAATTTAGGTCAAAGATTTTTCAAAATTCTCCACGACGTAGTTTTTTTTCCCTGATTCGAGCACATCTACACTCCTAACGACTACAATTAAAACTAAATATTAATGATTGATTAATAATTGAATTTCAATTTCTTTAGATTTATTTCATAAATTATACATAATACAAATAATTGTATCGTATAAAATTAGCTAAATCAATATCATACATAAAGTAAGTCATATACACCGCACACGTAAAATATAATTTAGGTACTGAGATAAATAATTTATTTGCTAATCTTAAGTCAACGGATAGAGCACCCTACAGACAACGTAGATTAAAACCATATAAATGATAAGCTTGGTATGAAATATATAGTGAAGTAACGCCTTACATCGTATAAACATAGAAAACAGAGAAAATATGGAAGCGCGATAGATATATTTCCTGAAATATTTCAATGAACTTGAAATCCCATTAAAAATAGAAATATGGCATATAAAGAATATTGTTTGATTTCATGCTAGTATCTAAATGAAATCTAACTTATGAAAATTGATCAAAGAAATTGGGGATCCATCGGGATGGATCGTTCAATTTCGTTGCTCAGTTTTCATCTTCTAATATTTCCTGGTCAGTTTTTCTCATTCTATAGATTAAATAATTCTAACTTGTTAGATATAATGGAATGCAGTATTAATTTAGAAGACTATCTTGAAGATGTTTTCGTGAAAGGCGGTCTTCTTAATATGTTTCACTGGACTCGACGGATGATGATTGGGCTGAGGGCTTCTTAATCTGTTTCACTGGACTCGACGGATGAAGATTCGGCTGAAGCAGATGCAGACGCAGAAGCAGATTGGCGTCTGAAACGAGCTGCAGGCGAGAGAGAGAGAGAGAGAGAGAGAGAGAGAGAGAGAGAGAGAGAAGAAAAAACGTTTAATAATAAGCATAAAGAGTGTGCTTAAAATCTACAGCTGGCAACCATAAAATAATTTTTTTAAAGTCTCCACACTGTGAAAGGGGGGGGGGGCACCCTCTCCCACAACCCCCTTGAATTGAAAATAATTTGTCCATTGAATCCGATATAAAGCTGATTAACGCGTTGAAATTGTAGATTTTGTATTTATATGAGTTTTCATAATCGGGATATTCAATATTCATGCAGTCGTTTTGAATGGTTTGCTTTCAGAGTGTGACAGAAATATATTGATTGATCATCATCATTTATCCCGTAGTCCTAGGGACCGTTGAGGCACCACAAGATCTGACAACCAAAGCTCGCCACTCTTCTCGGTCCTCTGCTCTCCTTATGGTGTCGATTGGTTTTAGATCTGTCCATTCCCGGATATTATCCTCCCAATGTTTTTTCTGTCTGCCTCTTTTTCTCCCACCCTGAACTGTGCCCTGGAGGACTGTTTTGGCAAGTCCTGAAGATCTTGTGACATGCCCATACCACTTCAGTTTGCGTCTTTTTACAGTGGTCAAGAGTTCTTCGTAGGGTCCAATGGCTTTCTGAATCTTTTTTCTCACGTCTTCATTGGTTATATGGTCTGTGTATGAGATGCCAAGAAGACGTCTGAAACTTCTCATTTCCATGCTCTGTATTTTTCTTTCTATTTCTGCTGTTAGTGTCCAGGTCTCACAAGAATATAGGAATATGGACATGACCAGGGAGCGCAGCAGTCTGATCTTTGCTCTGAGGTCTATGTTTTTGTCAGTCCAGATGGTCTTGATCTTTGTGAGCGCTACTGTGGTCTGGGCATTCCTGGAGCGCACTTCTGGCATGGATCCTTTGTCAGTGACGATTGCTCCTAGATACTTGAAGCTTTGAACGGTTTCCAATTGATATTGATTGATATATTTACCTAAAAGTGGAGATGGAGGTTGGTTTTGGCAGGCTTGTTGAAGTAGAAGACAGAACTGAGTCTTTCCCTCTGGTGTAAGGGTGTTGAGCCCCTGGAGTTCACCTTCACACGTCAGGTCAGGGTTCGAAGCCAGCTCCTGGTAGCTCTCACACATTGATTCAANTCGAGTCCCACCCATGACGTTAATTTCCTTCAGCAAGAAATTCATCCACATTGTGCTGCACTCAACCCAGGTGAGGTGAATGGGTACCTTGAAACGCCAATTGCGCTAATGAAGTGGCTGCCGGGCTAAAGCCAGGGTAATAATGCTGCGATTGTAGAGCGCTTAGAGAATTCTGCATAAGGAGTTGATAAGCGCTTTATAAAAGCCGTTCATAAAGCACGTTAAAATAAGCATAAGAGCATGCTTAAAGACCAGAGCATGAGCGAAATCAACCAGGCTTCAATCGCGAGCTCAATATACATATAGCATAAATACAGATTACTGAATTTCGAATTCTCTCTCGTTACCATAATACAACAACACTAAATATTATTTGTCCGCCCCCTCCCAAGACGATAGCAACACAGGGTGTTGGAAATGTGATGACGACATGTTTTATGCAGTTTTCTCGCTTCACTTCATTGATCTACACGGTTTACTTATGTACCTGATAAAAATAGATTTTACATCGATGCATAAAATCGCCTATAAGTTATTAAGAACCTGTATCCAGTTAAAAATTATATATGATGTGCTTAGATAACTGATGAAAGATAGACATGGATATAGTTTTATGCACATCCTATCATATTGCATAAATCGGCCCGAAAATACCTACTCGTGCGATTACTTTTCAACAGAATTTGCCGGTATCGCTAATTTATTTACCAATCAGCACTATCATTGTTCACTGAATCTGCGCTTCCTATGAATTCTATTCAATCCCCGCTTGTCATGCTTGTACGCGCTATTCATTACGATCGCTTCATTATTTACTTTACATTCTTGACAGATTATCTTGCTCTGTCATTTCTGTCATGAATAAATTACGACGGCTCGTTTCAAGAGTGAGCATCAAATTTACAATTTAAATCACGTTTTAAGGAATTTTATTTAACGAAGTATCATAAATGTTAACTATACCAAATCTTTCACTATCTGAGCTCATCCTTATTCAGTATTCAGACACATACGAGCTTTAATTTTTGTATTTTGGGCGATTTTGTGTATTAATGTAGGGACTTTTTTGACAAATGCATAAGTAAACTGTGTAAATCACTGAAGTGAATCAAGACAAGCGCACACAACATGTCATCATCAAGTTTTTCATCCCCCGCAAAGTTGTTTTTCAGGCCGTATTTGGGAGGGGGTGGACAAAAAGTTTTAACATGAATTAGCGAAATTTGATGTAATTTTCAATCATCTGTACCTGTATTCTCCGTCAACGTAGTTCTCGATTAAGGCATAATGTAGGCATGTGCAAATTCGGTCAAGCTGAGGACTTTAAGATATACAGCTGGCAACCCCAAAATGTGTAAGGGGGACACCCCCTCCCACACCCCCTTGAATTGAAAATAATTTGCCCATTGAATCCGATATAGAGCTGATTAACGCGTTGAAATTGTAGAATTTGTATTTATATGAGTTTTCATAATCGGGATATGCAATATTCATGCAGTCGTTTTGAATGGTTTGCTTTCAGAGTGTGACAGAAATATATTGATTGATATACTTACCTAAAAGTGGAGATGGAGGTTGGTTTTGGCAGGCTTGTTGAAGTAGAAGACAGAACTGAGTCTTTTCCTCTGGTGTAAGGGTGTTAAGCCCCTGGAGTTCACCTTCACACGTCAGGTCAGGGTTCGAAGCCAGCTCCTGGTAGCTTTCACACATTGATTCAACCAGTTCAGTCTGTTCTGGGTCATTCGGGTCTTGGGCTAACAATGATTAAAAGAAATTTAAATCGTAAAAACATCATTCTTTATTTTCGTTGTTGTGGTATAGCGTTCAATGACAATCATTTTTCTTGCACGGTATTGTTGATGTAGTGAAGAGTATTGTTGCCATGGCAAGTGCGATGTCTAAGATATCACACAGTAATTTCTGGCAACTACCTTGACGTATATGATTTACTAAAGTCTAAATTCCAGCAGCATGACAAATTTTTATCTTTTTTTATTGGACAAAAAAAGTATGTTGGTAGTGTTGCCTTTATTTGACATAGCGGTATAAAAAAAGGAATATGCATTAATGTGTTGAAACTGATTCTTAAAAAGAATAAGATATGATAAGATAACAGTTGAGAAGTGCATGATGTACGTTGCGTCATAACACGTGACCCAACTTTGCCAATTCGCAGAAAAATCACTGTTCAGTTATGTAATCGAAATACTCATAACTTTCTTATCTATCATGTCTATTGTGTGATTTACTTCAAACTGTTTGTCTGATTTGCTGCTTTTAATCTGGCGGAGGCCCAGCCTTCAAACCGTCTTTGGATACTCTGCCAAATATTTCAGAATGCATATTGATTTCTTCAAGATTACAACATGATATTTCTTCTTGAGTTACAATGTGTTAATGTTAATGGCCATAAATTTACCTTTGATTTCTAGTGTAGTGAATGCGATGAGACACAAACAAACAGCAAATGTCTGGATCTGTAAAAGGACAAAAGAGTATAATATGTTACTTTATATTGATTATATTTTAAGAGTAATTAAAATTATATTCATGCACCGCACACTTAGAAAAGCTAGGTAAAAGCTTATCAAAACACTGGGCAACATATACTGTCTTCACAACTATATCAATCCTTTAAACCAAAATGAGCAATATGTTTTTAACTAAATTGTAAACAGCATGAGCAAAACTTCACTATGACTTGGATTGAAATATATCAAATATTTTAACCAATAATGATTAAACAAGTATCATGTTGCCTTGTGTCATGTAACTATGTAACATTTGCCCAACGTTCAAAGTTCGTACCCATATACCAATAAAAATAATGATCATTATCTTTAGCATATGAAAGCCAACATCAGCAACATTTTATTCACAATTTCCCACATTAATAGTTTCCCTTTCCCAAGCCGACATGGGGAACGTTTTATGTAGGTTTTAGGTAAGGAAAGTACATTGCGAGGCAAATAAATTATCTTTGCAATTTGTGTCACATTTTCTTTACAAGTTTATTCTAATTTCAAAATAATGAATTTCTAGTTACAACTGAAGCCATTCTGGATAGATATTTCTACTTGTATTCCTTGGATAGTGTAGCGAAGTTAGCAATCTATTGCGAGTAATGATGTTTTATTTTGATTTTCCCTTCTTTTATAACTTTTTACTTTCGAACTATCAAATTGTCATAATTTTTTCCAATGTGGGGCAATCCGTGACAAATTAATTTCGAGAGAATTCATATTCATCATGAATTAAACAAATTCGTATGTCTTGACAGTTGAAGGATGTGAGTGAATAAAACTCCTTAATCCTAATTAAGAAACAAATCAAAACCAATTAAGAAAATAGTCCTTAAATTTGCATGTACATTTACTTATGTAATTCATTTATTGGATTTGGATTTGTGTTTGTATATTCATTTGTTTCCATTATGATACGTAATCGATGAGTGATCAACTCTTAATCATTTATGACATATTGATAGCATACTTTGCCCAATAGTTTGTATACGGTGTTAGTTTTGTCATCTGTTTGTGGTAAACGGCCTTGTGTGAATCATAATGCCACAAAGCACTCCAATGATCACTGTAAGTTTACGGCCAATTTAATATATCCTTCAAAAGAATGTCATTATAAATTCGAGTATTTACATTTCTCATTTTTTTTATAACAGATAGGGGATGAGGCATTTGATGATGTTTAGTGCTGCTCTCTAAGCAAATTTGCCCCCACCCGCGAGCTGACAAGCAAGCAAAAACAAAACCTTCAAGAATTTTGGCCCCGTTAGGTTTTCCAAATTTTGCCTAAAATCCCTTTACTTGTAGACTGGGTGTAGATATATCGGAAACAGTTTAAAATTGACAGGGAAAACTTATAAAAATATACTTAAAACTTGAAAATAAGATATTAGTTCATTTTTTTTTTACTAATTGATGAAACAAAAGTGGTTTCTTCTTTATATTCTAAAACATATTTATTTTGTAATATCCTCGTTACCTTCCAAATATTTGTCAACCTAAGTGGAAGCGCCGTAGTGTAGTGGTCATGACTCTCGCCTTTCAACCAGAGGGTCGTAGGTTCGAGTCCCACCCAGGGCGTTAGTTTCCTTCAGCAAGAAATTCATCCACATTGTGCTGCACTCAACCCAGGTGAGGTGAATGGGTACCTGGGAGGAATTTATTCCTTGAAAATGCTAATGTGCCTAATAGCTGCAGTGCTAAAGCCAGGGTAATAATGCTGCAATTGTAGAGCGCTTAGAGAATTCTAATGAAGAGTTGATAAGCGCTATATAAAAGCCATTGATTATTATTATCATTAATTAAAATTTCGTTCAGAATGCACTCGCCAATAATCGGTTGAATCTAAGTCAATGATAAGATCATATATATATATATATATATAATCAAAATAGTGTTCTGCTCGGAGAAATAATATGTATATAAAACAAATATGAAAGAAAACTCCGTGAGACGATGTAACGTACGATATTTCGGCCATAGGCCTTTGTCAAGTAATGACAAATTTATTATGCATCATGTTCAAAAAATATCTCCAGCGCGCGCCAAAATAAGATGCGCGTGACGTAATGAAAAGTGTTACGTCATAAAGAAAAAGAGGAAAAATGAGGAAAAGGAGAAGGGAGAGGAAAGAGGAAAATAGGAGGCTAAACGAGAACGACGAAAGAAAGAAAAAAAGAAAGATAAACAAAGAGAGAGACACAAAGAAAGAGGAGAAAAGGAGAAATCGAGAATATATATATATATATTCTAATAATTGCCTTTCTTTGATGATTTCCCCTTTCTTGAGGTGTATATTTTCAATGATATTGTCAATTGAAGTTGAACAATGATGAACACACTTTCCTCCACATACGGTACACGACGCAAAATAGTTTGGTATCACCTCTGAATATTTATATGTGTATATGAATTACACGAGGTTCTATTGTTAACCTTCATGAAACAAGATGAAATGAGTTGTGTTACATGCGAATGTCGAAAATGGAAAAAGGTAATTTTTCCCAAGGGGGGCCTGGGGCGGCTATAACGAAATATACCATGGCGGTTATGTCTTTTCTGCACACTTATCAGTCTATATACTACTGCACTTTATTTCTTGTTGATATTAATTGTTTAATTAGTTCATTAGCAAGTTGTTCAGGAGACTTCATGTTTTCACACAATCTTAGAATAATTTGAAAATTTTTAAAGACATCGTTACACATTGTGTTTGTTTTTATTATCAAATCAGACTGTCTGACCTATTTTATTACACTCATATTGATAAAAATTCCTAAAAATATTGCAAGCTATACAGGCACTATCAAGGTGTCTATGAAAATAGGATAAATGTACCACTGACGCTACATTCAACACAGTGTGCCTAACTAGGTCATATTTTAAATAAAAAAGACAACTGCTGAAACTGCTTCTCCGATAGTAGAGAGCTGTAGAGTAAAATGAAGTAAACAAAGAGCTTGAGCTTTCGATCCTAGCAGAATCTTAATCATAAGAAAATGACAAAGAAATGACGCGAAATGACGTGACGTGGTATTAAAAAAAACTAAACAAGGGGGTGGAGAGAAACAAATAATTGGATGTATTTTAAGTATTAGCTTTTTCTTAACACTATTTTTCACACCTTGGTTCATGTACATTGGGTAACATTTAGGATCTGGCAGTTGAGATCGTTTTTTTTTAAATGAACACCAACTGTTAGAATTTACCACGCCAATGGTGATATTTCGCTCATGTCCGTTTAAATTTGCTTCGGTAAAAAAGAGGAACTTCTCGGTGAAATTATCCCAAATGGCTCAATATTGCTCTTTAAAAAAAGTGTTACCACAGATTCAATATTTCCCGCAAAAAAAGTATGTGCATCCCAAAAAGAAGAAAATGACACCCTTTCCCCTAATTGATCTCTCAATCTCTTCCTTCCCCCCCCCTCTCTCTCTCTCTCTCTCTCTCCCTCCCTCCCTCCATCATCCATCCCCTCCCATCTCTTTATTTCCCTTCTCTCTCTCTCTTTCTCTTCCTCTTTCTTTCTTTCTTTCTCTACCCCCTCTCTCCATGCCCCTCTACATTTCTCTCTCTCTCTCTCTCTCTCTCTTGCTTTCGATTAATTTTCTTCGATCTCTCACTCACACGATCTGTTTAATTTTTACATTACATGAATCATTCACTATTTTTTTTCACATTCTCTTATAAGTGTTTCATTTTAGGGGTTCATTTGGGGGGATATAGAATAAATATGTGCTATTTAATCATACTTCCTTCCCCATCTTAATAATTCCCTCTCATTTTTACACCAAGTCGATATCGTTATATCCACTAAGCTACTCAAACATTTCCCATAGAATATTTCATCCCACACGATATCTCTCACACCAAAATCATTGATGACTACAACATAAAATATATATCACCTTTTCATTCGTTATTATTTCATTAGATTTATTAAAAATATACATAATACAAACAATCATATAGTATAAAATAGGCGAAATTATTATTTTACCTAAAGTAAGTCGTATACAATGCATACGTAAAAATATAATTTCTTATCTAAAGGTACTGAGATAAATAATTTAGTTGCTGATCTTAGGTTAAGTTACCGAATTAATGAATAGAGTACCCGAAAGAATACAGAAAAAATAATCATATAAGTAATTAGTTTCGTATAAAATATAGTATACATAGTATACATAGTATACATAGCATACTGAGAAAAAATAGAGAAAATATTATGGTCGTATGGTAGATGATGAGAAGATACGCTTAATTATGTTATGACTAAGTTAAGTATCTTAGATATAATTTCCTAAAGCATTTTAATGATTTTGAAATTACATTAATATGGAAAATTAGATATAGCGTTCGATTTCATGCTCACATTGTAACTCATTTTAACGTGTTAAATAAACTATAATTGAATGCAGTATTTTGGGGGTTGAGATGAAGCTTTGAATTCGTGAAAGACGGTCTTCTTAATCTGTTTCACTGGACTCGACGGATGAAGATTCGGCTGAAGCAGAGGCAGATGCAGAAGCAGATTGGCGTCTGAAACGAGCTGCAAAACAGAAAGAAAAAAAGTTTTTAGATCTGGAACTGCTTTTTGGATACATATTTTTTTAGGGGGGCAGTCATAACCACCCCTGAAAAATTGGCCGTAAATTGGTAGATCTTCATTAAGATGACACTTATACTTTCGTATTTAGAATGTATGCCAAAATAATCAGTTTGGATGTTTTTTTCTCAAATGATATTTCAGAATGTACAAATCAAAAACTTTAACGAGCCCCCTCCCCCGTCCCTCTTGCTGGTGAGCTGACAAAGAAAAAAAACAAGCTCATAGACGAGCGAGGGTTGCTAGTGTATTCAGACAAGCTATTCAGAAAAGATAAAGCGTTGGCGAGTTCGGCCCCCATCCTCAGCGGAAACGAATATGAATCGCATTTATGATATCTAGTTCCTATGTTTTATATTTTGTTATGTTGTTCTTTTTGACAAAATTATTTGGTCATGTTATTTGTCAACTCTTAACATGCTTAACATGAATCTAAATTTACTGGCCAGCTGGAAAGGGTCATCAAAGTGCTACATATGTACTAACATTCATGTCAACTTTTTCGTATTTTTCATAATGCTTTTAACAAATTGTCAGCAACTTCTGCCAAAATATGTAAATCAAAGTTTTATGAGTGATTGACGAGTTACACCAATATCGATAGAGTCGTTTTGAATAGTTTGTTTTCAGAGTGTGGCTAAAATAAATTGATTTTATCCATACCTAAAATTCGAGACGGGGGTTGGTTTTGGCAGGCTTGTTGAAGTAGAAGACAGAACTAAAACTTTTCCTCTGGTGTAAGGGTGTTGAGCCCCTGAAGTTCACCTTCACACGTCAGGTCAGGGTTCGAAGCCAGCTCCTGGTAGCTCTCACACATTGATTCAACCAGTTCAGTCTGCTCAGGTTCATTCGGGTCTTGGGCTAACAATAATTAAGGAAAATAAAACTAAATCGTTAAATATTTCCTTCTTCAGGGGGAATGTATTGTGATTGAAGAATGCCTATAATATTTTACAGAAATTTCTGGCAACTCCCCTGACATATGATTTACTAAAATCTTAATTCCTGCAACATAACACACTTCTATTTACTTCATTGGTATAACATAAATTGGTATTGCTGCCTTTCTTTGGAATACTGGAATTTGAAATCATGCGTTCTTGGGTTGAAACGGATTCTTTAAAAACAATAAGTTATAATAAGATTACAGTTGAGAAGTGCATGACATACGTCATAACACGTGACCTAGATTTGCCAACTCGCAGAAAAATTACTGTTCAGTTATGTAATTGAAATACTCATAACTTTCTTATCTATTATGTGATTTACTTCAAACTTTCTTGTATTTATTTGTCTGATTTTCTGCTTTTAATCTGGCGCAGGCCCAGCCTTTAAACCTTCTTTGCATACTCTGCCAAATATTTTAGAATGCATATATTATGGCAATGAATATACTTCTTCAGGATTAAAATTAAAAATTAAAACAAAAAAACTACAAAAATAGTTCTTGAGTTACCATGTGTGATATTTAATGGTTATTTACCTTTGACTTCTATTGTTGTGAATGCGATGAGACACAAACAAACAGCAAAGGTCTGGATCTGAAACAAACAAACAAAAACATGTAACATGGTACATAGTATAATGTAATTAATTCATAATATAATCAAAAGTAGTTTGAACTAAACTTCCAAAAATTTAACACACACTTAGACATATTGGGCAAAAGTTTATCCAACACTAGGCAACAAACTATCTTCACTATATATGAAATATCTAAGACAAAATGTACATGTTTGTGAACATCATCAGCAAAATTCCACCATGAATTGGGTTAAAATGCATCAAATATTTTAAGCATTAATGTTCGGAGAATGAGGGTGTATGAGGGTGTATGAGGGTGCCCAGTGTCTTGTAAACTTTGCCCGACGTTCTAAGAGCGCATGTATAGACCAATAAATTGACCATTATTTTCTAGCAAGTGTAGCTGGCTTATACATCAAACAGTGAATTGCATGATACGTGTAAAGAGCCAATATTTACAACAATTTATTCCCAAAGTCCCACATGTATACTTTCCATTTACCTTGCCGACACGAGGGAACGATTTCAGGTAAGTAGTTTTAGGTAAGTAGAATACATTGCGAGGCAAAAAAAAAACAGCAATAGTGTAAAATGTTATTTCCAAATTTTATCTTAATTAAAAAATGAAGTTCTATACTTACAACTGAAGCCATTCTGGATAGATATTTCCACTTGTATGCCTTGGATGGTATCACGAAGAATCAATCAGTTTGCGGGTAATGAAGTTTTATTTTGATTTCCCCTCCTTTTATATGTTTTTACTTTCGAACCATTACATGGTCCTAATTTTTCTGATTCAGGGCAATTCGTGACAAATCTAATGATTATGCTAATGATATTTAGCATGAATTAAAAGAAATTCATATGAATTGACAGTTGAAGGATATGAGTGAATAAAACACCTTAATCCTAATTAAGAAATAAACAAGAACCAATTAAGAAAAAAGTCATTAATTATGCCTACAGTTACACATACAATTGGTTTATTTGATTTTGTGGTTGTATAATGTGTTTTTTCCATTGTGGTATACTTATCGATGAGTGATCAACTCTTAATTATTGATGACATATTAATAGCATACGTTGCCCAATGGTTTCTATATGATGCTCGTTCTTTGATAAGCGACCTCGTGTTAGTCACCATGGTCATAATGCCACAAAGCACTCCAAAGGTTTACCGGCCAATTTGATAGCCCCTTGAAAAGAACGTTACCAATCATCATTTATTTGATTAAATTTAATTGCGTGTTTCAGTTGTTGTTGTTGTTGTTGTTTTCATTCAGAAGGGGAGGGGGCTCGGCTCTCTTTTGCGCAAGGAAGCAAAAACAAAATCTTCCAGAATTTGGCGCCCTTATGTTTTCCAAATTTTGCACCCCTTCGCCCACCCCCGGGGACTAAAGCCCATCCCCCAAAATACGCTTATGACTAAAATGCCAGAATCCCTTAAGCAATAGTAATGGTCAAATGAATCTGAATATTCGGAAATCCATACTGGCAAGAGCGTATGAATTTTTTTTAAATTATACTACATTTTATATTCTAGTTGTCACATCTCTTCTTTTTATTGAGGGGGGGGGGGGGTTGGGGGGGTATTTTTCAATAATATTGTCAATTAAAATTTGATAACAACACCTTCATTAGCATACGTATAAATTTTGGATGTTTGCTGACATGTGTACCGCCGGCACACGATCCCAAACATTACTCGGACGTCACTCATAACTCGAAATACGTATATGTAATATCTAGTTATTTTTCAAAACGCATTCGTATCGTGTGGATAGCGTGCATATATTATGATATTGTTAGGCATGTTCTGATGTTAGGCATAAGTTGTTAGCACCGATAATACGTCAAACGGTTGTCGTAATACGTTACTCAAACTGTTCAAATCGTTCCAGAAAACATTGTGTATACGTCAAATCGCCATTTATTGCGCTATGTATATGTCCAAACTTCAAGATATACCGACGTTTTGGATGAGATTGCATACGTTGGGCATACGCTGACCAAACGTCAAAATGTGATGACTTACGTGTAACGTATGTGTAACCTCTGGGAACGTTTGTCGACGATTGTGTGTATTTCTTATAACTTATGCTGGACATTATATCAGGCACACATTGAAACCTGTACTGTTTGCATTTATTTCTCTGAACCCTTGCTTAATTGAAGTCCGACTCACACTTTTGCGTTTTTAGCCTGCGTAGGACCAGCGTGTTTTTTTTTACATTGAAAACGCTCCTTGGAAGTACAGTATATGCTGATCAGACCGTGGACTGACGTTCGGCTTGAGCTAAAAGAGTGTACACCGAACGTCAGTCCGCCGTTTTACCTGCGTGTGCGTCCAGGTGTGTCTTTAATACTTCCATGGGATGACCTTAAAGGGTAACTACACTCAGAGATTAAATTGCTATCATTAAATGAAGAAAAATAAGCTGAACAAACTGTGAAAATTTGAGCAAAATCGGATAAT
>BQKZ01008691.1:11134-24508 GCA_036244855.1 Temnopleurus reevesii
TTCTATTATATTTCCCTATTGCATTTACGTTAGCATTGACATATGCACATGGTTATTAATGTATTGGCGTGTTCCAATGTCCAACAGGACCAACACCTGCAACTGAAATGCTTGCTGTCAAGTGTTTAATACACCAGATTCTCTCTCTTGACATCGATATTCAATATTATAATGCCAAAATCCTTCTTTTTTCTTCTCACTGCTCACCTCTCTCTTACCTTTCAAATCTCCTCAACACTTTCCTTTCTTCACCTATCTCTTTTTTTTGTCTTAAATTGTTTACTTCAAATAATAATATGTAATAATTTATTTTCTTTAACTTTTTTTCGAAGAGATGATTTTGTTTCACTTTGTTTTGTTGTAAAGGCGATCCCAACACAAGCTGTGCTTTCTGGGTACTCGCCTCCTTTATTTTGTTTTACTTGTGTTGTTATTTGCATTGATTATGTATATGAAAAAGGATATAAATGAATTCAATTCAATTCAATTCAAATTCAGATCATAATACCGTGCGTCGTCTTCTTCACTCGTCCAACGCGCCCATGCAAGATGAATGGGAATTCACAGTCCACACAAATTAATATCAAAATTAAGATCATAATACCGTGCGTCGATTTTCTTCACTCGCCCAACACGCCCATGCAAGATGAATGGGAATTCACAGTCCACACAAATTAATATCAAAATTAAGATCATAATACCGTGCGTCGTCTTCTTCACTCGGCCAACGCGCCCATGCAAGATGAATAGGAAATCACAATCCACACAGTCACATACCAGCGGAAGCTCCATTTATGTCCACCCGGCTCCACTGGACGCCCATTCTGCTAGCGATCTATAAGAATAACGGTTGAATCGCATTTTAAAAGTATAATAAGCCAGCATATGTGCGAAAATCTTATCCTAGTAAAAGAAAATTCTTCTATCTGGCAAGTACATGTTTGCAAATCAATTGTTAAAACAGTATTGCAAGATTGAACACACATCACACAATTTTATTTTTTCACAAGTCCCTTGGTATGCTTGGCCCGGGTGCAAAATTGCTCCCCAATTTCTCAATGCATATCCATCCTTTTTTGTGTAGCTTGGTAATTTATTACACACAGATAAGACCTACATCATGCAAGACATAAAAACCCGAAGGAAAAAAATCTTTTGAAAAGCTGGGCTAATATTCCAGCACTTATCATGAATATTTTATGATTCTAATGGCAGTACTAAAATCCCCCCTTCTCCTTCACGATGGATCAAGCTATTTACAGAAGCATTGCCTCATATCTCTTTATTCTCTCTCCAATTCTCTCTCTCTCCCTCTCTCTCTCTCTCTCTCTCTCTCTCTCTCTTACTCTCTCTTTTTTCTCGCCTCCCCCTCTCTCTCTCTCTCGCTAAATTAACAAACATAATTTCTTTCTTTCTCTTTCTTTCTCTAGCTCTCTCGCTCCACCTGTATCTCTCTCTTTTTCTCACACTATCTCTTCGCCTCTAACTGACTTTCACTTTCTCTCTTTCTCTCTCTCTCTCTCCCTCTCTCTTTCTTTTACTATCTCTCTCTGTATTTTCTCTCTCTCTTTTCCTCTCTCTATATATTTTTATATATTTATTTCTCCTTCTCTCTCTCTGTCTTTTGATGACTTTCGTTGAGCAAACATGTTTATATCTTCTATAGATAACAGCTTAATTCACCAAAATCCTCTCTTTCTCTTTATCGCTCTCCCTCTCCCTCCACGCTATCTATCTCTCTCTCTCTCTCTCTCTCTCTCCCTCTCTCCATCTCTCTCTCCGTCTCTGTCTCTATCTCTCTCTCTTTCTCTATCTGTCTGTCTCTCTGTCTCTCTCTCTCTCTCTCTCTGTTTGTCTCTCTCACCCTCTATTTGATGTCTTTCTTCGACCGAACATGTTCATATCTTGTATAGATAACATTCAAGTTGACCGGACCCCCTCTATCTCTCTCTCTCTAGTTCTGCCTCTCTCTCACCCTATCTCTCTCTCTCTCTCTCTCTCTCTCTCTCTCTCTCTCTATCTCTCTCTTAAATGTCCTTCTGTGAACAAGTATGTTCATATATTTTATAGATATCAGTTAAAATATCAAATATCGGCTCTCTCTCTCTCTCTCTCTCTCTCTCTGTCTCCCTCCATATCCCATTCTTTCTATCTCTCTGAGCTACTTATATGTGTTGTCATAGCGACAAAGCTGCCTTGAGGAAACCAGAAAAGTGCATACACATGTCTTGTGCAAAGATTGTAAAACAAGAATTATACCGTTGAGTAGCTTGTTCAGAATAGAGCACAGTTAAAGGGCGAGTTGAGCTAATAAAGTAAAAAAAAGAAATATGAGCTATTTGGATAACCTCAACCGACTGATCATCTAAAAAGGTCCTACCGATTTGTTAATATATTTTTCACTCAAATTTCAATAAAAGAATAAACAGTTATTGAAAAACTTTAGAAATATAACCTCTTTATAGATAAACTTGTGAAATAAATCTTTTTTTCTTCAGACATTTAGGGTTATTTCTTTTTACTTCATTTTAAGTTCAATTTCTTACATGAAACCTGTTCCAAAATTTGTGTTTTTAAATTTTCCCGACCGAGCGACACAATTTTCTTAAAACGTCATTTTGGTGCATCCAAATAATGTTGGGTTTTTAATTTCCAATAACATGAAATACCAAAGGAAAACAAATGAACAAAATTAAAAAGGCGCAATGTTATGATATCAAGTATACAATTTAGGATCTCTTTTCCTATGGAAAGGGTGCGGATTTTCACTGTATTTAGTTCTCAATACTTGTTTGGCACTTTTCATGCTATCATTACCCTGACTTCAGCCATTGTAAATCAGTGCCTATACGGTCCCGCGTGTAGAGGGGAGGGGGTTTCACATTTTCCGTCCATTTTGGAGCACAGATTCGCTATTCATGCCAAAATTTCTAACAGAAATATAATCCAATAAAAGAGAAGTACTACAATGATATAACAAGATGAAAGGAATATCAATGATAAAAAAAAATACGATGTGAGAATGCAAAGATCGTTTTATTAAAACCCAAATGCCTTTTTCATTCGGCCACACTGCCATACAGGCTTGAATGATTACTTCAAAAAGCATAATACATATTATTGCACTAGATATCCAAAATTTCGATACAGTCAATCGAATTGCAGTCAACCATGAGCCTAGATTATTAGAACGTCAGCAGTGGAGTTATTACATAACGGGCAAAACATAACCCGTCTATGACGTAATTTAGTACATACTTGTGTGTTTGATTTCACAATTAGCGTATTAATGATATGAAAACGCATCTGGGGTCCTGATTCGAGGCAATTATGTACACGTCAATCAATAAACATACCATCGAAAGAGAAATGTGCAGTTAGAAAAAAGGGTGCAATGTTTCTCCTTTTCCTCATCCTGGCAGCTTTTCTGAGGTCATTCATCTTTCTCTCTCAATCTCTCATAATTGCTTTTGCTTTTCCATTGTTGTATTCATCAAAATGTTCTTCATGTTTCTTCTTTTCTTGTAAGGTGCCAAATAAATAATGAATAATTAAAGGAATAAAGTAAATGACTAAGTGCAAGATTTTGCAAGATATTCTAAGATTGCGGAAGCTGTGGGGTTCGAACCTAGCCCCTTCCCCATGAGGGATTATTTCATTTTATGTTTAAGGTTCCGTCGACTGAGCTGCTTGCTGCTTTCGACCGGTGGATCGATTAATACGACATCTAACAAAGACTCCGTATACGAGAATGCTGGCAATTCGTTTTCAATAGAAATATGTCAAAATATCAGCTCGTGGGTTACGACAGTCTCAATGTGCTCAATAAGAGCTGACGCACAGCACAGTAGGTAGACAGTTTTATTTTCATGTCAAATGCCTTTTAGGGAGTCAGAAAATTTGGACTTTATGGACAGGTGGTCGCTAAAGCAGGTTTGACTGTACATGCAAATACATGTAAAATATTGCACCTCAATGAAAGAGGGTGCAATATTGCATCCTAAAAGGTGCTCCGAGTGTTGTATTACTGTGCATCTCTCATTATGAAAATGTTCACCTTTTTTTCTCAGTGTGTTCGGAGCTGTAAACAACTGTCATAACACGATGAATCCTCCCGTTAGCGTCAAACAATTCTGAAAGGGCTGAACAACGATCACAACACAACTATTGGGGGGGGGGGGGTTATTACCTCCTGTGCATTTTTTTTACAAACTGGAGCAAAGACAAACCTGGAAAATTTAAAAAAAATGGCTAAATAGTTTTTAACACATGTGTGGACATTATGTTGCTCAAAATTGGGTAATTTTTTGAGAATTTTTTAAACTGTTTATATATCTTTTTTAAAAAAGGTCTCCTGTGAATGACGTTGGTAGCTTTCGCAAAATCAGTTAACCAGGCTGGTTATTTATTGTATGGTTAGCACGTTATTTTCTTGAACCCAGCACATTTTGTTCAATTAGTTGGTAATTATTTTTTGGGTGATATAGGAGCTTTACACTATCTTCTTTATTTTTGTCCTGTTTTCTTCATACAGATTACTACATATCTGGGCAAGCGTGACTATGTGGATCACTCAACACACATCGACCCAATAGGTAAAAGTTTGTCTGTAACCCTCTTTGTGTCACAATTCTGTCTTTGTGATATTAGCTTTACGAGATCATTTAATTGCGTGTGTGTGTGTGTGTGTGTGTGTGTGTGTGTGTGTGTGTGTGTGTGTGTTTGAGTGTGTGCTTGTATGTGAGAGATGTAGGTGTATGTGTGTTTGTGTGTAAGAGAGTGTGTATATGTGTGTAGGTCTGCGAATGTGTGTGTGGGGGGAGGAAGGCTTGTGTAGGTGTATGTGTGTTTATGTGTGTGGGAGGGAGGCTTGTGTGTGTTTGTGTGTAGGGAGATGGGTTGGTGGGTATAGGCGTATGTCTGGCATTTCCAACAAGGTATGGAGGGTTACAGAACTGGGTACCAAATGATTGTGAGGGTTCGGAAGCCACCGCTTCAAAACATTCCTTTTTAAAATTAAATTCTGTTACGGTAACTCTACGTTATCTTTCAAGATGGCGTCATCTTTCTGGACCCGGACTACCTAAAGGAACGCAAGGTCTTTGCCCGACTTGTCGCCACGTTCCGCTACGGCAGAGAGGAACTGGACGTCCTTGGTCTGTCCTTCAAGAAAGAACTCTTTCTCGCCCAACGCCAGATATACCCACCGCTTCAGGAACACAAGCGACCTTTGACCCGGCTGCAAGTCAGCCTCCAGAAGAAACTGGGCAAGAATGCGTACCCGTTTTTCTTTGAGGTGAGGGGACCAGTGAATTTTTTTTTGTCGAGATGGTATAATCTAAGCTCTAAGGCACTTTGCACTGGAAAAAGTGTTGAGCAAATAGTACACCCAAACAACAGTTTGGCAGTTATTCCCTCATTTTTAAGCAAATTTGCCTTATTATAGAGACTAATCCTCAATTTCACTTACTGTTGGGACATAGTATTCAATTGTTGGATAAGTTTAAAATATGTTAATTGTAGAGCATAGATATTTGGCTAACAGTCAAGGAAAGTGATGCCAAACATTTGTTGGTAATGTAGAAGTCGCACAAACGGGTAGATTGGCGAGACTAATTTTAATATCTATCTTTATAGTAATAATGATTAAGAAATAAACATTTTGCGTTCTTATATAGCCCTTTCCCAGTTCATATCAAAACTGACCAAAGCGCTCACATTATCAAGATCCGGTCATTGGATGCATAGCAAGTCGCCTGCTTTTTCATCGGCTGTGGAAGGAATTAGGGGTTGTCCTGGACCAATAGATATAACGTGAATCGTTTATTCAAAAAATGCAAAGACTATAAACCAGTCCTTATCAGCATTATTCCAATTAAATTAATTCCAAACTCTAACGCTTTTTTGTCGTTTCAGCTTACAAAGAATTCGCCTTTTTCAGTCTGTCTACAACCCGCCCAAAGCGAACAGAGAAAGCCCTGTGGTGTCGAATATGCTCTTCATACATTCGTTGGTGGTAAGTTTTAGCCAGATAATCCAACTCCTTTCTTTCTTACTCTTCTTCTTATTCTACTTTTCCTCTTCCTCATTTGTTCTTCTACTTCCTCTCCTTCTTCCTCTTCTTCTTCTTCTTCTTCTTCTTCTTCTTCTTCATCCTACTCTTCTTCTACTTCTCTTCTTCCTATATCATCATCTTATTATTATTCTTCTCCATCTTCTTCTCCTTCTACGTCTTCTATTTCTTCTTCGTTTTCAGTGTCATCATCACTTCCTTGTGCGGGTTTGTTTTTCCTACTGGCTCCTTTTCTTGTTCTTGTTCTTGTTCTTATTCAATGTTTGTGTATGTTTTGGTTCTTATTTCTGCAGCGATCAAGACATTAAAAGCAAACAGTGATAGCCGATTTCAGTTTCTGTAGGAGATAATTATTTGATACTATGCAATGATTAACTTTGTAAGTTTACTTGATATGGATTGGTATTGTTTACCATGTTTACGCTTCACAAAAAAAACGTGTTGATATTATGTGATTAGCACATGATTCATTGACCTTTATATTATTACTATCCAAGAATAATTATAGCTATTAAGTTATCAGACGATTCCCAAATTATAACTTGTGGACAAACAACGCAAAAATATTGTACTGCTTGTGCTACTCTCCGTGGTCGCAGATGGCGCCATGCTATTTTGTCCACAGATATGATCAAGTTGTTGAAACTGAACTATAAAGATGTGCAAACTTGGCAGAAAATGATTAATTTCATTTGCCCTTATCACATTTCAATTGAAATGCTTCTTTATCTAGAATTGTAAACCATCGTTATACATTATGTATGTCATTGTCATAAGGGAAAACAAGGAATTAAGTTCATCTTAACATATCTATATCAGTGTTAAATTGCCCTACAGTGAAAAGAAAATTAAATTGAATCATACGTTACAGTAAATAAGATTACAATATATCAGACTGCAAAAATATCGATATGAAATTTAAATTAGGTTATTCTTTAGAGATACTGGGATGACATTGAAAAAAACATGAATATCACCATAATGTCACTTCCACACCATCTTAGTATTTGAAGAGACAATATTAGCTGAATTTTACACAAAATTCATTTCGCAGTGTAGGGGCATTAATATCAACATTATTTGATACATATCATCTTTCTTTCTCCTATATTTGTTCAATTTTTTAAATTTCCCAATCATTCATAATTTTAGAAAAGATTGATGAGCGGCCGAGTAAACGACGTTCCGTGGAGTTAGCGATTCGCAAGGTGGCTTATGCGCCGCGACGCCAGGGGCAGCAGCCGAGTGGGGAGGAATACAAAGAATTCATGTTCAGCAAGGCTCCACTACGACTGGAAGCAACTCTAGATAAAGAGGTCAGTTTCAAAGTATAAATTTGTCAAAACAAAAGCTTGTAACATAAAAGATGCAATTTAACTTACAATAAATATGAATCGTACAAGCAAGCCTATACAAATTTGTCATATCCTTAATGTTACATGATAAAACAATCTTTAACTATTATTTTGGGGGAGGAGTCATTATGAAGTAAAGGACAGGAGATGCAAAACTACAAAGATATATATCGGGAGTATTTCAAATGTCATAACAGAGGTGTTAAATTTAGCACAAGCTATAACTATATATGACTACACCAGAAAAATAATAAAATAAAGATAAAACCCATTTGTAACCAATTTAATTTGTACTAACATCAAATCTTGTTGTGACTCCCTGAACAACACCGGTCGGTGTTTAAAGGTGTTGATTTGATTCCAAATGGGTGTTATTGTAACACTTTTCTATTGTGGTCCTATAAAGCTTTCGACTGGTATTAATCTGGCGCCAGCGTTTTTGCTATGCATCCAGCAAAATAAAAGAAAATCACAAAGATGATCGGAACTTATAACTTCAATTTAGAATATAATTAACCCTTCGGGCGCAGACCAACACTTTTCAGTATTTCCCCTTTTGCCGATGTTATCGTTATCATTATGTTATTATGATATTAATGATCATTATGTTATTATGATATTAATGATCATAATTGATTTTATAATCAAATTTTTAATAGGTGTATCATCATGGGGAAACGATCTCGGTAAACGTCCACGTATCAAACCAGTCCTCAAAGAGCGTTAGGAAGGTTGTAGTCACCGTGTTTCAACTGGCAGACATCCAGCTCTTCGAGACGGGGTCATTCAAACTAGAAGTCGACAAATACGAAGCAACGTAAATATAATAGGGTGTTTTCAATATTGATGGATGGAGGATTGTGGACGGTAGAAAACATGTGTACATCCGATGTGCAGAAGAAATAACGAGTGCGCATCTGATGTGCGCATCATTTGTTGCGTGCATCAGACATGTCAGATGTGCGCTCGTTATCTACCGTCAAAAAGCCTCCGTCCACCAATTTCGAAAACCTACTAATATAGAGGGTGCACAGGGAAGCAGAAGGGGGGGGGGGGGTTGAGGGTTAGGGTGAAGATAGAAAGTTGTCATTACAGTGATTCAACTCGCAGACATTTAGCTTTTCGAGCCGGGGTCCTTCAAGCTTGAAGTTGACAGATATGAAGCACCGTAAGAAAGAGAGAGAGAGAGAGAGAGAGAGAGAGAGAGAGACAGAGAGAGACAGACAGAGATAGAAAGAGGGGGTTGTCACCGCATTACAACTCGTAGGGGGTGTTGTTCAAAAGTTGCAATTGATCGCAAGTTGCAGTTGATCGGAACGCGCCAATCAAAATCATTGTTTAATGCTCGTCTTGTTAAATGCGCATAACGTGCGCGAATGAAAATGCGCGTTATATTGTGCAAAGTTGCAGTTGATTTGCAGTTAATTTTGAGCAACACCCCCGTAGACATTCAGCTTTTCGAGACTGGGTAGTTCACACTAGAGGTCGACAAATATGAAGCCACGTAGTTATAATCGATCGCAACTGAAAGGGTCACCGATCAAGCCCAGCCAAGTTCGAAATAAAGTTTTCAAAGTCAAACAGTTTTTAATGCATTAGATATATTAATTATAAAGTTTTATTTATTGTTTTATCGCTATAATTCTAAATTTGCAATCCTTTTAATATATTTATATTTTCTTGTGCAATATAAAAAAAAATCGACTGCAAATTCAATATTTTTATC
Organism: Temnopleurus reevesii; assembly: GCA_036244855.1. NCBI lineage: Eukaryota > Metazoa > Echinodermata > Echinoidea > Temnopleuroida > Temnopleuridae > Temnopleurus > Temnopleurus reevesii. The sequence goes on from BQKZ01008691.1 coordinate 20,289, forward strand.
AGTTTAATAAAATTCCTTAGTTTTTACATTTAGTATTTTAACGTTTAATCATATCTCTAATTTTGCATTGTTTATCTCCTTCATTCTTTTTATTTATTCTTAATTCCTGAACTATATTCACACAAATGCAATTTTTTATCAATTCAGTAAATCGTCATCTTGAAATGGTCTGGATATTTATTTTTTTAAACTTTTGTAATTCAAGTATTTCAAGTATAATACTTCATTTTGAATCCTTATGTTTGTTACATGTATTTTTGATGTATAATGTACATGATGTATCCATTGTAATTGAATGTATTTTTACTGTACGGCCCCATTGAAAAACAGCATGTGCTGAACTGGGTTTTTAACCGTGTTTAAATAAATGTATCAAATCAAATCAAATTAAATCAAATAAACATCTCTTGGTCGATAATGCATTCATGATTAATTTGCCATTAATCTAAGGCATCTATCCACAGAGAATACATTTTTTTAAATGAAAGCAATAGCCGAAGCCTTTAAATGCATTCACATATAGAATGCATTCTGTCAATTTAAATAATAGTATATAAGAAAGAAAACACAACGTTTTTAATACGGTAAGAGCATGTTTGGAAGTGGCCGTACTTCATCTTGCTTACACGTTAGAATGATGAAGGATGCATCCATCGATTCCATTTGATTGCATGTTGTAATCAAAATCATCTCTCCACTGAAGATGTGTTCATGAAAAAAATAAAATGACAAGACGTATTGCAATCATAAATTGATAACCACTTTTTTCGTTCTTTTTTTTTCAGAACGGAGCTGGAAGGAATGCCGATCAAACCGAGTCAAGTACTAAATAAAGTTTTCAAAGTCAAACCACTTCTGGAAAATAATCGCGACAAGCGAGGACTAGCACTGGATGGAAAACTGAAGCATGAAGACACCAACCTCGCATCGTCGACATTGTGAGTTTACGAGCTGTTCTTCTCTTTAAAAGAAGAGTCTATCCAAAAATAATGTTTCTTGAACAGGGGCAGAAAAATTATATAGATGAACAGAACAAAAAAAAGTTTGAGTAAAATCGGACAACTAATAAGAAAGTTATGAATGTTTATATATTTAGACAGAATTGGCAACTGATGACGTCATATAGATGCATAACTGACCACTTATATTCATAACAGTGTTATAAAATGTTACTTTTCCCAAAAAAATATGGTTTCCTCAAAAATTTAACTACTTGTATCAGATATCTTCATGATAGATATGTAGATCCCCTATTTGCATGTTTACATTCATACAAACTTTGTTTCTTTCTTAAGAAATGATGATTTTCGCACCATAGATATAAAAAAAAAACTCTTGTTAGATGCGCATCCGCGATGTCATCAAATTGGCAACATGTCTGAAAATTTTCACTGATTTGCTAATTTTCAAATCTTTTAAAATTCATAACTTTTTTTAATTACTTGTCCGATTTTCCTTATTTTTTTTCTTCTGCTCACTAATTTTTTCTGCTCCTGGTAAAAAATATATTATTTGGGGGTAGACTCTTCTTTTAAATCTGAGCGATTACACCATCTATTTCAATTGTCCTGGAGGACATAATGTGTGAAAAAGATTATTAATTTTCTGTATCTATACATTAAATTTAAAATAAGATTTAATTAAATTAGATTGATTATGAATAATTTTGATCAATTTCGGATTGGATATTTAAGCTGAATAAGAGATGAGTTTTATTCGTAATCAACAAATTAGATTAAAAACTTCTTTAATGGATTAAAATAAATGACAGTCAATCTATTTAAAAAATTCTATTCTAATAAATAGATTTTTTTAAAAAGATCCTTGTAATGTGGAGCACCATAATGGCTGCCAGCTAGAGCCGGGTAATAGTGAGTGTAAAGCTCCCAACGCCATGAGAACTGATAGAGGTAGACCTGTGCGCTATACAAGTAGGCACCATTATTATTATTTTCATTATTATTAGTAGTAGTAGTATTATTATCATCATTGTTATCATTTTTATTTAATATTATTATAATTATTATGGCATTAGTTACGCCATGTAATCCCGTTAACCATGGCTATGAAAAAAACGTGGGTTTCTTTTACTTTTAATCTTTTAGCTTCAGGAATGACGCAATGAAATCGAAAAAGGAGGACCTCGGTATCACAGTCAAATACAAAGTAGAAGTCAGACTCGTCGCTGAGATCTTCGGATCGTAAGTATTAATTTTTTTAATTATTTATTTATTTATTTTGCATTTACAAGACAAGAAGAAACATGATGAACACGGGATAAATACAACAATGGAAAGGCAAAAATAAACATGAGAAATTAAGAGAGAAAGATAAATGATCTGGGAGAAGCTGAGGGGGCTGCCAGGGTGTGGAAAAGGGTAACCAAATAACCAAATGATTGTAACCGAGGAGTCTTCCTCCCCACACCCCCTAAACATCACACAGATCAAAGATATACAAAAAAAATAAACAGGTCATAAATAGATAACAGAGATTATGCCACAAAATAATAGGCAGACAAGGTTATATAATATATGCGTGACACTTAAACATTCTAGATAGCAAATTGAAGTAAAACAGAATATTCTATTGGTTTTCACATCCAATTTCTTACTATTCTCCAGCGATTTAACGGTTCTGATATTCGCTTTCGCCCAAATCACGTATGCATCCTATACATTCTAAGCAAAATCAAATGCTAAAAATTTAAATTTATTTGAAAATAGTTTTGAACTAACTTGGAAAACTTTGCAGATGTATTCGGATTGTGAGTTTTCATATTCAGAGACAAATAATCACAATATTTTATAGGTTTTCCCATCCAATGTTCTATTATTCTCTAGCAATTTAAGGATTCTGTCATTCAATTCCGACAAAAGTCAGGTCGAAGTCAAACTTGTCGCAGAAATATTTGGATCGTGAGTATTCATATTCAGAGACAAATAATGGATAGGTATTCCAAACCTTACCATTGACAAAATCTTCAAATTTATAGTTTGAAAAATAACTGCCTGTCACAGCTTTGTGTCTTAGATCTGACACCTTCCTAAGGTGCTTGGGCTATAATTCGCAAATACGAGAGAGAGAGAAAGAGAAGGAGGAGGAAGGGCTGTTGCCAGTGGAGGCGTCGTAGTGTAGTGGTCATGACTCTCGCCTTTCAACCAGAGGGTCGTATGTTCGAGTTCCACCCAGGGCGTTAATTTCCTTCAGCAAGAAATTCATCCACATTGTGCTGCACTCAACCCAAGTGAGGTGAATGGGTACCTGGTAGGAATATTTATTCCTTGAAACGCCAAGTGCGCTAATAAAGTGGCTGCCGGGCTAAAGCCAGGGTAATAATGCTGCAATTGTAGAGCGCTTAGCGAATTCTGCATAAAGAGTTGATAAGCGCTATATAAAAGCCGTTCATTATTATTATTATTATAAAAGCCCTGTCATACCTATGAGAAGTCCCTGGGGTGGCGAGTAGGAAAACATGGAAGCTTATACATGCAGCGCAAAGGCGAGTTGTTCAACTCGCGAAGGTGCCTTCTGTAGGACGAGAAGGCATTTACTTGAACTATGGATTCGTATAAACTTCCGTATTTTTATCCAATTCGTCAGCCTTCGTCCGCCTCAAGTCACATAGTTTGAGGGCGCTATAATCTAACACAGACACGTGGTTCATATTGAGCAGCTCAACAGTTTTAGAACTCACGGCACGCAATATGATATTTGCTGCTTCTGCAGGCGCGCACCCAAGATTTTCATACCAGGGGGGCTGAGCCCAAATTTGGCGCCCCCGCCCCTCCCCGCTAAGCTGACAACCCCAAAAAAAATCTCCTCACCTCAAATTTGGTGCCCCCGGGGGGCTGAGCATAAATTTTGGCGCCCCCTCCCCTCCCGGCTGAGCTGACAAGCAATTAAAGAAATAGAGCTGACAAGGAAAAAAAAGATCTTCACCTCAATTTCGGCGCCCCTCTATCAGCAATTTTGCGTCCTCCTTTTAACGATTTGGCACCCCTTTTCAGCAATTTTGCCCCCCCCCCCCACACGGTGCGTAAATGAAGAAGAATTGCAGTCTGTGATGTGATGTGTGATTGCAGACTCTGTTGTATCATACGGACGCCAGTGGTCTGTGCCTACAGACTAGTTTTGGCGCTGGATTTCGCGCAAAAGCGTTCTCAAACGTGAATGAAATACATGTACATGGTAGCAAGCCATAATATGGCTACCATGAG
>BQKZ01008693.1:12927-24449 GCA_036244855.1 Temnopleurus reevesii
CGTGTGTGTTGTGTGTGTGTGTGTGTGTATGGAGGGATGGAGATGGTGTGAGTGTGTGTGTGTCCGTGTGTGCGTGAATATAGGTGTGTGTGTGGGTGTGTGGTTTCAGTAACCACGCACTTTACTAATCATGATAATTATCGTTTGGGAGTCACGACGAAATTCGATGTTTCCTTTCCAACCTTTCTTCCTTCTTACTTTGAATTGCCATTTGAATGTTTGACTCGGAATTTTTTTGTGGAAAAGAAATTTATAAAAAAGACGCCAAAACGAATATGCATTTGTATATGTGTATTTTATGCCTCTTCCTTTTTTGGGGTTTGAATTAATAAGTGTTTGTGAGTTCACATTACCTTTCTGCGTGCATGCGTTACAGATCTTGTTCAAAAGTTTTTTATCATTTTCACCCATCCCGTGTCCCCAAATATAAAGTAGAAAAAAGGCAACTTTTTAATGGGAAGTGTCCAGTAACAAAAGTTGTAGGTAATTCAAATTACCTCTTTTTTTTTTACACACAAGCTAGCAAAATAGATGATGGACTTTACTATTATTTTTTTCTTCATCTCTGTACACTTCCCCTTTAAGAGGTTACGTTACTTTCAATAGGGGGTGGCTCTTTTTACTGTGTTTACTTTAAATTTCTGAAATGATTATCAATATCTTTTTTGTTATTATGTACTTCAAGATTATGCTTGAAACAGCTGATAACATTGAGAAAAATCACCATGAGCATTACCAAAACGTAATTGCTTCACTCGAACGACATTTTTTGCACATGTTGATAAACAAAATGATAGCATGAAAACAACTTCATGTAGGCCTGTTCCAGTTAAACATACTTCTTGTAAGTTATATTTACCCAAACCAAAATCAAAAAAGATCGTTGAAGAACATTTATATGTCGCCGTTCATGTGATTATAATCATCTCCCTCATAATGTAAACGTTAAAGAAATGAATTCATTAAAAAATAATTAGATAACATAAATCAGTCTTCCCTTCGCCATTAGTAGTTTGCCATATATTTTTTTATTGGATGGGTGGGGTGCATATGGCAAAAGGGGTGGAGGGGTGGGGGCGGATAACGAGCAGTTGGTGTGTATAATGTTACATGTATATGTATCATTGTTGCCTGTGTCTTTATGTATGTATTTATCATTCATTTGTATTCATTCATTATCTTTGTACCCCCACAAAGGAGCAGCATTATATGTCTTGTAATGCTGATTAGGAAATCCAGCCGATCCTATTTCTGTAATAATTTATACGGATGCAATAATTCAATTTGATATTTTTTTAATCGCTTTATCGATTGGAAAATGAAATACAATTCCATGCCAATTCAGGCCCGGAACTATGGAGCTTGCGATGTAAAACTTGTGATTTAAATTCTTACAGGCAAGATAAATGTAATTTTGATACAAAATCAAAATACAAAAATAACATATAATAGAGAAGACACATCATGGGCGGGATTTGTTATGAGCCATTGGCTTGAAATTAACGCCCCTTGAGAAAATAAATGGCACTTTGAGATATACATATCGCAACGTATAGCCATGATCATGATCATTAATTAAAATTAAGAGATATGAGCGCTAAATTTGCCTAAAAATTGCTCATCTAGATGTAATTGTATCTAGATATCGAGATGTATTACAGCTAACATTAATTAGCGGATCTATCATCCAATCTTCGTAAAAATTATGACAAGTTAATTCAACCAAATAAAACCAAATCGCTCAGTCCGCACCATCCGCGCCATTTTGATGACGTCATAATGTTCATGAAGGGTAACCAGGGTAACTAACAAGTGAAATTATATCTACATAATCATGCGTGATCATTAAAAGAGATTAAAAGGGTCAATCACCAGTGGATTTTGTTTAGTCATGTTTTGGACCATATTTGTAAAGATAACTTTCGAAGGTGATAATATCTCTATTAAAGGTAGTAAAACAAATGAGAAAAAGAAGCATCTTGCTACGGGAACTTTTACGTTCTATTGGATTATATGAAAACAAATTAGACTGTGTTATTAAAAAATGTGCCGTGAAGTGCAAGCACACATTGTCATGGTATAGATATTCAATATAGAAGAGAAACGAAAATGTCATGTTGGAGAAATCAACTTTATACATAATACTTTGGTTCGTGATGAATTACTGATATATCGTGCGCCCCGTAAAAAACCTGATGTATAGTTTTAATTTCATTTAAAAAAATGGGCTGTATGGAGTTGTTTTCATTTTGCTTCAAAACTGCTACTTTTTAAAAGTCTAACGACATATTTTGTTGAGGAATAACATCCTCAACAAACTACAAAGAATCATACTTACATGCAGCATGCATAAATGCAGGAAGGCCACAAATGAAAGCAATCGTCTTGTAGTTACTGTTGTATCGGGTAACCATTTCGGGAATAAAAACTCCTAACGATTTTACAAACCCGATATCTATAGCACATAGCATGAACTTGCTTACAGCAATAACATACTTCCACAGATCTCTCGAATCCTCTTGATGAAATTTAAACATGTTCGTATAGGCCGGACGGGATCGAAAATTTCGTAGATTTGGCCTTATGAACGGAATGGATACTCCGGCGAACATGTGAAAACTTATGGTGGTGAAAAATACATCAAATATAAAAGCGTAGTCTTGTCAAATATTCTCCTATAACAGTAACGTTGTCAAGCAAAACATGTTCGGATATTTCCACTGTGAGCTTAAAGAGTACAATTGGGGACACGATTTGTATTCAGATAACCGTCGAGCGTTTATGGGGGGGGGGGGGGGGGGGGGGGGCTATTTAGCGTCGTTTGATTTTAGTTTGTCAGATTATAAGGGAGCAAAATTGCGATGGGACCTAAGATATGATGGCTAAAGATCGTCTTTCTTTGTCTACTTGTTCATGTTTAGTTTGTCATGACACCCCCATGATTTATTTGTCAAAATTTCTCTACTATATCAACCAAGAATAAGCTGAAAGAAAATGATAGTAAGAGTTAATTTCTGATTATTGGTTATCCAGAACATTTTCCAAAAGTCAACATTGATATCGTAAGAGTATGTTTATCTAAATGTTGAAACAATAAATTCTGCCAGAATTTACGGAGTTTTGCTCGACTCAGCTTTGAGTATGGAATCACAATTCAATAATGTTTGTGAATCTACGTAACTATCAAATTTCCTTAATCGTAGTTTACTTGAATGGAGAAAGAATTGAACTTGTTGTACACTCCCAAAAAGTTTGAAGCAACTCCAACGATTAATATGAAATTTATGAATATTTCAATGTTATAACGCAACAGTTACTTGTCATTTATAACACTGAAGTATTCTTATTTTTTCTATCTGTTGACGTGTAAGTGTTCTACTTTTCATCAAAGCAAGATATTTCCGGCGCAGTCAAAGTCTTAAAAAAGGGACGAGGGAAATCGGACAGTGATCAATAAAGTTGCAAATACTTGAAAGATATCATTGTTTTTCTTTTTTTCGTATGATCTTTAATCATCGTGAATTCAATATGAGAAAAAATGTTAATTTATCGAGATTGACTATTTATAATTAACGGTAATTTTGCTGACTGAAAGCAAAACAAAAAATACACATTTCTTACCAAATGCATTGTTGAGTAAAATCATATTTATCTGTATAATTTTAGTTCCTTTTCTTCGTCAACAATAAGTCGGACGTTAGATTGTGAAGGTGTATCCAACTACCGTAAAGCCTTGGACAGAGGCATCCCTAAATTTGATTTGTGGTGATGATTTTAAGGGCCCCGTAACATAAAGGTTTGCGATTAATCGCTAATTTGATAGCGATTGGTATCAAGCGCAAGTCTATGGCAAATCATGTGCAAAAGTTTTCAATCGAGCGCAACCTCAATTCGCGATTAATCGCAAACCTTTATGTTACGGGGCCCAGGTGTATTTGGCATAGCGCCCTCTGGGATCGATGAAAGAGCAAAATGATTATTTTTTATTACCGTCTTTCGAATGGAGACGTTAAGATGGCGACCCTCTTTCTCTCTTCTTCTTCTGGCGTAAATATTCAGAATTGAATGATACACGCCTCTAAAATACATTCTTTCCTTTCCTTTCCATTATTAATGAGCTGAGCACTTTTCCTGCACCCTTCCTATTAGCATAATGCATATTCATAAATAATATGAAACGCGTTACTATTCTTAATAAGACTATATACCAATTAGGGTTTGGGGCATTAGAAATGCTTTTTTTTTGTAAAGTCTACCTGCGCCGAAAACGCATTTGGATCAATGCGTATGGCTTTTCTTCGTCGTTGGAAGCCTACCTCCCTCTACAAAGCCTAACATTTTATTTTGGTCATTTAGTTTTCATTTCATTTCATTTTGTATTTATTTCATTTCCAACAAAATACAAATCAAAACAGTTTAAATATTGCAAAATAAATGCAACGACATAATTTAAGATCATACGCATTATTTTATTTATAATATTAAGTCTTAAAATCATACGTAAATGCAAAATCTTAGTTATGAGAGTAAATGAAAACAGAAGAAATTTATATTATGCGGAAACAGAGAGACCCACAAAAAGCTATGCTTGTAAGAAGTGGGCTACTTTAGTTCAATCATAATTTTGAACACATAATATAGAAGGAAATGAAGAAAGGAAGACCAACACAGACAAGCTATGAGAGGGGAAGAATTAGACAATATAAAATATGTCTGAAAACAAATCTGGTATAGGAATGGTGAAGAATGAGGAAAGAAATAGAAGTGGTGGAGACAGTCGTGGTGGTGGAGGCGAATGCCAGCCTGACATCTTCCACGATTTTGTGGCACGCATTGGCACGACTCGACCAGTGCGCAAACTAGTCGTAAACTGGCGTGACGTGTGCCTCAACTCGTCGTGAACGATGCAGGTGGATGCTTGCCAGTGTGTGGCAATGCGCACCATGACACGACTGTCACGGAATGCCAGAAATGGCCCCGCGGTCATCCATATTTATTGTCGATGTTATCCCAGAGACACAGCAGGATCACGACACCGTCCGCATTGTGCACACTTGTCGTGCCAATGTTGGAAGTGCGTGAATTATGCGTAAATTATGAGCAAGCTGTGCGTTAACTCGTCGTGCCAGCTCGTATCAATGTGGACATCGATGGGAACGCATTCGTGAACTGCGTGAACTAGTCGTGATTAGTGCGGAGGTCTCCCAGTTCGTGCTCCAAAATGGCACAATTTGCAACGACAAAAATCGTGGCCAAAAGCCGTGCAACCGCAGCCTGGCGTAAGGGACGCTACCACCCCCCCCCCCCCCCCCCCCCCCCGGTATAACAATCCTGGATGTGCATGCATATAAACTCCTCAAAACAAGTATGGAAATCTAAGTTTACGGACACATAGCAAAAATATGGAAAATTTACTGCCATATCGAGCATTATGACTGAAAAGAGTGATTTATTACCTAAAGAATGACATCTCATTTATTTACAGATGTTATTTCACGGATGAGCAATTCCCTATGAAATTAACAAAGGTATGAGAGTAAAAATTGCAATTTGTAATTTGTAATTGACTTGCAGTAGTGTCAGTGGTTTTGAATGGATAAAATTGACGCAAGAGCGGGAAGTAACGATTAGTTAAAGAGTGAAATAATTTAATGAATACATGAGGGGTTTTTTTTCAGGTGAAATCTTTAGATTGTTACCAGTCATTGTAGTAAACATCTTTACAAGTTGATTAGCATTAATTATTTGTTATTTTATTCATCAATCTATCCATTCAGAGGCTAGTATCCATTTAAATCCATAGTTTAATAACGTGACTACAATAAATCAACTACTGATTTGCAGCTTTTGCGTCTATACTTTTTTTTATACTTAAAAGGGAATTACTCAGCTGTGACATAACCTCTGGAAGCAAGTGAGGTGTCTTTCGTTAGATAATAAAACACTCTTTTCAGTGATATAACTCGATATGGAAATAAATTTCCCATATTTTTGCTATGCGTCCGTAAACCTAGATTTCCAAACCTTTTTTGAGGAGATTAGTATACATCTATTGGTAAAGTCACCTATTTGCGCTCTGACTATTCTGATAAGAATTTTTAGAAAAGTAGTTTGGAAATTGTGATTTATGTTCTCGTATCAATTATTCATTGCACTTGATGCTTTTGGGCTTAATAGGGCAGATTTTCAGAAACCGATGCTAAGGAGAGCGTCTGTCTGATGTTCTACGATAGATGAATTGGCTATTCACTAATATATTCGAATTCATGTCAGTTCTTGCCGACGGCGACGACCGTTGGCATGGTTGGTTAGACCGGTTAGTTACGATCGAAGTACAATATCTGGAATCCAGGGGCCAATTGCACGAAATAGTGTTAGCTATTCTCTTCATGATAATGTGTCTAAACTTCTTGTGCCACCCTCTTAACATAGTCGTATCAATGCTAATGTCTATGCTACGAGGGTGACACAAGAATTCAGTACGTCTTAGCAAGAAGAGGATAGCTAATACCCCGGTCACATAGGACCCCGGAAGCAACACGATTCACCCCGACTCTTTGTTAATTCACAGTTATCTGCCTCAGAACAACGAGTCGGGGTGAATCGTGTTGCTTCCGGGGTCCTATGTGACCGGGGCTTTAGACCATTTCGAGCAACCGGCCCCTGTTGAATATTCCTAATAAATTCCTATCTTTACAAGAAAACTAACAATCGACGACTGTTCTATATTGCCACAGTCCTGGGCTTTCGCTGTACAGCGCGAATGCTATTTAAGACGTTAAGCCACGGTCACATAGGAAGTCGAAAGCAACACGATTCGACACAACTCTTTGTTAATTTACGGTTATTTGCCTTCGAACAAAGAGTCGTGTTGAATCGTGTTGCTTCCGGTGCTCTTTGTGACCAGGGCCTTAGATCTAGGGGAACACATCATTTCTTATTAAGATACATATTTTCAACACATCTGGTTTAATTCTGGGTACTTGCCAGGGCGGGACCAAAGAATTAAAAAAGAAATTAGCCCTAAATCATGCATTGGCCCATGGTCTATAGCCAATGAGGTCCTAGGGGCTTTGCAGGTCATTTTGTGTAGAAAATAATAACAACCTTTGCAAAATTGCGCGAATGACTTCTTCGACAGTCCATAGATTAACGTCATTCATAGCGGTCGCGTTCAAAGCGAAAGCCTAGAAATGCTGGCATATTATTTGACCATAATAAAAAGCCCATAAGATGATCTTAATGAGCCCCACGTATTTTTATTATCAAAATTGGAGGAAATTGGAGAAAAATGTGTTTACAACATAAATGATTCACACAAAATTTACCCTTATCTCGTGGTGTACGTGAGGCGTGGAGGCGTCGTGGTGTAGTGGTTATGTCTCTCGCCTCTCTACCCGATGGTCGTAGGGTCGAATCCCACCCATGGCGTCAATTTCTTTCAGCAGGAAATTTATCCGCATTGTGCTGCACTCAACTCAGATGAGGACGGTGAATGGGTACCGGTAGGAAGAAATTCCTTGTATGCAGTGAGCGCCGAATGGTAGCCATGCTATAGCCTAGTAATAATGCACAGAACGCTTAGAAACACTTCATATTAAGCGCTTTATAAATGTTGTATATTATCATTATTATTATTGATATAATTATTATTATCATTAATACATTATCACGATTATTATCATTATTACTATTATCATTAATATACCAGCAAGTATCTTGAATAAATTGGTACATTGAACAAATATTGTTGATTACAAACCACAACCACACCTTGCTTCCACATGATACACGACGCGTTTTATCTTCAGCGCATGTAAATATCGACATGATTTCACACCTCCAGTCTGATCTACCCTGGCTTATTTGCGGCGGACCTCTTACGATCAAAGGGACAAAAATTGTTTGGAATGTCATCGTGATTCTTTTGATAAAGTCAGCTTCTTGAATTTATTAATTTTTCGTGCTTTATCCATTCATATTAGGATCCATGAATAAATCATGTGGAGAAAAGGATTTTTAGACAGTTTGTTTTGCACTAAAATGGGTCAGAAACTTGATTGACACAAGACTAGCCTTTATTCTCTATAAAACTTTAATCCAGTCAAACTTCGATTATTGCATTTCAGTTTGGATGAACGGTTGAACGACTCTATTCAAACGACTGCAAACGCTGCACAACTGATGCCTGCGAAATGCGGTCGGGGTAGATAATAGATTCCACACTGATGATTTGTATAGGCCTCTTGAACTGGATAAACTGAAGAATCATTGAACCAATAATTTTTAACTTAGTGCACAAGTCTGGTCCATCTAGGTACTTCAATTTCATTTCATTCGATGTTCAGTCAAATATATATACTTTGCTCTTCAAAGTCACGAATAGCCATTTTAAAACATGCAAAAACTTTTTACAGCTTCGCGTATTACACCAATCTTTGAAACTATTTAGTTTGATTCAGTGTAATTTAATGTGATGTCTCTTATTTGTATGTTTTTTTTTAAATTTCATATAATGTTTCTATATGTGAATTTCTACTTTTATTTGATTTGATATCATGTATTGTCAATTTATATGCACTTTGTAATTGTTGTTTAAAGGAAACCAACTCCTGGAATTGGCATGTTCTCGTTGAGCATGTTGAATAAAGAAAATTTAGATGAACAAACCAAAAAAAAAAAAAAAGATCAAAACCAGACCGTCTGTGTTAGAGTAATAACTTGTTTAATTCACCTATATGATGATCCCTGTCTCTCATGGGGATTTGCGCGATCGGTAACATCAACGTAATCTCTGACGTCATGTCGGACAACTCCTCATTCACTTTGTACATAGACCTTGTAAAGATTAATGAATGTAATATTTAGAGTTAGGGTTCAACATGATTCTTCTGAAAATACATGTAGAATCGATAAACGTAAGCCATACCCAAGCAGAAACCAATATTTTGTTGAATTTTCCAGAAAAATAGAAAATGCTAACATTTTGTGTAGAGAGTGAATGAAGAGTTGTCCGACATGACGTCATGGATTCCGCCGGTATGCCCATCAGCAGCAGAGGTCGTCATCAAAAATTATCTCAGTGACTTTGAAAATTCGTAACTTTTGTACGGGTAGTACAATTTTGCTCAAATTTTCAAAGTTTGGTTATCTGATTTTTCTTCATTAATTGAGAGCACGATAATTTCAGGGTTCTGTTCCCCTTAAACCAACATATATACCAACCAGTCTCAACACGCGCCATTGCTCTATCTGCATGAGTTGTCGAGTTGTAAAGCGGGGTCAAACCCCAGCCTGCCAGCATTTTGTACCTTTGGTCCTTGCATAATTGTATGCCATAATATATACCGAGTTTCCAGTTGTTAAATACAACTACGAACACTTTAAAGTCATTTGTCTTCTGGAAAGGCCCCATAACTCGGACTTTTCGCAGAATGACCACTCTCATAATCTTATAAAGCCGGATTCTCGCAGAAATGTCCTTTTCCTATCAATGAAGTGCCACTTACAGTAATAATACTCATAACATTTATATGGCGCTTTATACCGGTGTTTCTAAGCGCCTTGCTATTGGTGAACTAAATCCTCAAAGGGTAATTACACCCAGACAATAATGTACTGTCAGTAAATGAAGAAAAATCAGATGAACAAACTGTGAAAATTTGAGCAAAATCGGATAATCCGTTCAAAAGTTATACATTTTCAAAATTATTATTTCCACCTATGCTGAGCATCCTTGAATTGGCATGAGTATAGCTAATTAGCATAATCTGTGATGTCATACATGGAGAACTCCTCATTCACTTTGTATATAAATTCATTGAAAATGGATCAATATCATATTTCAAATGAAGAATCAACACCGTTCTTTCTGGAATGCCTGCAGAATTGATGTGGCTGTAATATATATCACCGAAGAAACACAATTTTGTCTACTTTTCTGGAAAAAGAGGAAAATGTAAAATTGTGTGTACAAAGCGAATGGAGAGTTCTTCATGTTGGCAGCCATTTTGTGATTGTACGTTTGCCAATTTAAGGAGCCCACGAGGGGTGTAAATCAAAACTTTGAAAATTCATAACTTTTGAATAGATTGTCCGATTTTGCTCAAATTTTCACAGTTTGTTCATCTTATTTTTCTTCATTTAATGATAGCAATTTAATGTCTGAGTGTAGTTCCCCTTTAACAGGCAAATTTAAATTTAATCGATTAGGGACAAAATTAAGGAGGAAAACATGTAAGCTTTAAAAAAGAAAGCAATATCAATTTTCATTCGTACTTGAGTGAACAGTAAATCTTTTATGTCCATGGTGTCAACAATTAATTGCAGCAGAATTGATATGAGACGATCTCAGACAACTGATCAGAACAATCACTCTCATTCAAAGAATGATTAATGGTAATTTTATGTCAGAATTTCTCCTTATTAATGAATACCTTGGTGAGAATTGATAATTCAGTTACAAAACAATCTCACTTTATGTATTCCCTACATGTTAACACATCCCTCCCAATCATCTTAATTCAAATAATTCAGCTAGTGAATCATCTAATCCATGAATTATTCAATAAATAGAGATCACTTTAATCATTAAATTAGTAAATGATGTAAATCGGTCAATAATCTGTTGAATTAAAAGTATAATGAAGTCGGATGTTCAATTTCAATGAGTAAGTCATCAGGCAGATGTGTAACGAACGAGGCTAAATGAATGTAAATGGATGCAGACAAAGAGATTAATATGATCTATAAAAGAATTGTGACAATTATGCTTTAAAATGTTATCATAATGAAATCATTACGCAGGGAATTTTGAATAAGATAAATTGTCATAATCTGATAATCGCTCATTTGACGCAAAGCAATTGATACATTGCACATAAACAGCCAATGCTCATCCAAGCGCAAATAGAAATCATGTTTTAAAGTATCATTTTATAGACAAGACTATGGAGCATTGATGAACAAGACAACACATCGATAATATATCAAATTGCATTTTGACGGACGTTTAGAAGTGTAAAGTGTTTATTGATACATTCTGTATAGCCCTTTTAGCCTTTTAGTATCTAGTTACATCATAACAAATTCGGAACCCGACACACGCAAAAATACCCATGATCTTCAAATCTTACAAAATACCCTCCTAATACAGTCAAGAACATATTAAACGAACTTCACATGAGGAGAAAGAGCATTATTTATGTACATGTCCCAAATAAAACTTTGGAATACCTTTTGATACCGTATATGAAATTCATTTCCACTGTACATCTTCAAATCGCCTTTTTACTACATGTCACTTATTTGGTGGAATGTGCATGTCCAGATTGTGGATAAGTGCAGTAGAATACATTAATATAGATTCTCAGCAGGAAAAAAATTGTATCCTTTTTGTTTACATCCGTGACACAAACTCCTGGAATCTCATAAAATTGTTTTTAAAGATAATACTTCTGTAGAGAAGAGCGAGGAAATAATATGGGTTTACTGATGAACCGTGATTTTTTTCTCGGCGGGTA
>BQKZ01008694.1:5717-22536 GCA_036244855.1 Temnopleurus reevesii
GAACACTATGGAATTAGGGGCACCTGCCTCGATTGGTTTTCCAGTTACCTTTCTAATAGGAAACAGTATACGTACTACAATTCTACTTCATCTGAGGTACTACCGTTAAAGTGTGGTGTTCCACAAGGTTCGATATTAGGCCCACTTTTATTTTTGATATACATTAAGGGTATTCGCAATGCCTCTCAAATGTTGAACTTTATATTGTTTGCTGATGATAGAAGTGTATTTTTATCTCATATTGATCTAGAAGTTGTTGTGCATAAACTTAATAATGAGCTACCAAAACTGACACATTGGTTTAGAAGTAATAAACTTTCTCTCAATGTTCTTAAGACAAACTATATTCACTTCAAAGAAAGACTAGCAAAAAATTGCCAGAATATCAATCTCAATGTCGATAGAATAGAAAGAAAGGATTCCATTAGATTTCTTGGGGTATATATCAATGAGCAACTCACCTGGAACGACCACTTGAAATATGTGAAAATGCCAATCTCTCGTAAAGTAGGGATACTATACAGGTTAAAGTTTATTGTTCCTAATAAAGTATTATTTTTGTTGTACAATACACTTGTTCTGCCATATATCTCCTACTGCAATGTTATCTGGGCAACATCTAAAGGTGTTGTAAAAATATTCTATTACTGCAAAAGAACGCAGTTCGAATTTGCTGTGGAGCTGGTTTCCGGGACCATACACAGCCATTATTTGTCAAATTAAAAACTTTGACGGTAAGTGATATAAACGTTCTCCAAACATCGCTCTTTATGTATCGACATAATAATAACCTCTTGCCAAACTGTTTCTCTTCAATGTTTCGAAAAAAATAGTGATGTCCATTCCTATCCAACGAGACAGTCTTCTAAAATCCATTTGTCCAATCCTCGCACAGTGTTGGCCCACAAATCTATACGACATAATGGTCCAGATGTCTGGAATAGGTTGCCCCATGATATCCGCAATATGCGTACCATGCACTCCTTTAAATATGTTGTAAAATGTCACCTCATTTCAAATATGTGAAAACAAAGTTACGTACATGTATTATATTATAATTGTAACCGCGATGACTATCCATTTTCTTACAGTTTATAAATAACTTAAATGGGTTTCTCTTCTACTTCTGTCTTCTCGTCTACTTCTCTTCTACTTCTCTCTTCTTTCCACTTTGACGTTTTTACTACTGTTTCCGTATTTGTTATTTTTGTTTAATAGTTAGTTTACTATCAATTACATTTATTTCTCACATGTGAGGTGTGGCACATGTAGAGGTGTGACTGTATATATCTATATCATGTTCATACAAACTAGTGTAGTTATTATGATCACACTTATTATGATATTGTATTCGTATGTCCTTCATTCTATGTCAAACATTGTGTCATACAGGAAATGAATGAATAAATAAATAAATAAATAAATATATATATAATAACTGAACATACCCTGTTGGGCGTGAATAGGTTTGGCTGTGTATCCGAGCCTCCGCCGCGCCCACCAATGTGGTTCCTTGGGGACGGTTTTCACGACATCTGGGTGCTGTGTAATCTTGTCCCATAATTCTGTCGTACCACACTTTGCTGTTCCGATGATATAAAAGTAAGGAAGACAGTAAAGCTCTTTCCTATTGTCATGCCAACAAGGACTCTTATACTGTGGCAGAAATTGACGAGGGATCCTCGTGAAGACCTGTGAGTTATGATGACATGAATATGATATTAAGTAAGAGGAATATGCTTAATGGCGAACACTGACAGCTCCGCAAACTACAAGTGTGGAGACGTCACCCATACCGTCCGCACACCCCGGAATTAGAGATGCGAAAGCTCGAAAATGTGAGATTTGCATATCCCCCCGACATTTGACACTCCTCTCCCTATTTGGGGGGAGGCGGATTGAAGGACGCCTAAATCTCAACCACGATGTGCGTAGTGATATAAATCATTGCTTTAAGGCGAAATGAAATGAAACCTCGTACTAGCAAACGTAAAGTACATTTGGAATATACAGCCTCTTGAAAATAATATGTTCTTGTAATTTACAACGGGTTATTTCATACTTTCAGAGTGATACCCGGTACAGATGAGCCGGGATGACACAAGACAAACAAAAGAAGAATAATAGAAGGTAAATATTGGCATCAATAGACTCGAAAATTTATCACCGAACAAAAAATGAGCACAATATTGAAAAAATACCGAAACGATATTTTCCCTAAAAGTAAAATAATGAAGTGTCTAGTAATATAAGTTCTTTATTCTACACATTATTAGAACGGCAAGTTACAAGATTATACCACTAGGATGCGACAAAAATGATAAGTGCATCATTTCTCTATATAGATTTATATTTAGATCTCCATTACAATTTAGTACTCACATCTGGCGCCATGTTGAAGACCCATTTGGGAATTCCAGACGTAGTGTTGTTATCAGGTGGTTCTGTAACCGGCGCCATCTGATGATCAGTTTTTTCCTCGACTGGATTAATGACTTTCTTCGGCAGCGGTGGATGGACACAATTTGTCGAGAAATGAGTCGTGCCATGTAGTTTGACTTGTAAGTTTGTATTCGTCAAAAAGGTCGTTCCACACATTATGGTGACCAGCGTAAGAATTGTCCACTTCATGTACTGTAAGGAATTAATAGATAAAAATAGAGTTAAACACGGCGTAACGTATATATCAATAAAATACAAAGATGGATATCTGTTTATGGAACAATATCAATGCGACATGTTTTGAACAATCACAAGCTGGTTGTGATTCGAATATCATTACAAAGGATACCGTAACATACTAGGTAGACTCACCTCTTAGCCTTACCTTCTTAAAATATACCCTCTTACGTCCACAATCATCATGTGCAATGTATATTGATACGAGGATGTAAATCACAATACTTTTATAAATATTCATGTCAGAAAAATCAGAATGCAAATAGGTAGCTTCACTAGTTCATTTAAATTGCCTGCGTACTGCATTAAAAATATAAGTTCTTGATAACACAATAGCTTTCCCAAATCTTTTCGACACAAAACAACAAATATCGTATGCTAACTGGATTCGAAGTATTTTAGTTTCATTACTTCCAGGTTTAAAAAATGCCATGTAACAACGTTCTTTGGCAAGAAACGTGCATAGTTTTGATCATGTTTGTAAAACCGACTATTGCATGCATTATAGTGTATTGTGGTTAATTTGACAATCATTGTACTTGAAGTACCAAGAGGCACGCAATGTTCATTTCTATTATACGGGATTGTAAGTGATCAAGTGAATAATCACAATCTTCAAAAAGTTCTGCAATCAAAATTAATGCTTTAAAATTGTTATTTATTCCCATTCAGACATATACCTCGTTTTCATGCTTATCAGAAATGATAATAGCAAAGAATAAACATTGTGCAAATACAAGCAATGAATAAGTCAACTGAAATATCAATTACAATAAATATGTAGAATACCTTACAATAGAAACACAGAACAGAGCGGTTTCCTGATGTAAAAATGTATCTATGTTTTGACTGATGACAATGTATTTACTTGTCAACAGACACGACATCATAATAGTCAGAATGCGATTTGTAAACATTACTTGTGCTGACATTTCAGATTGTCCTACCTTGCAACAAGCAATGCAGATATTGAACACTCCGTCTATTGAAATGCGGTTTTTTTTTTTCGTTTGTTATAAAGTAGATTGAGCATTTGACAAAGGTATGTGCATACATTTACTCCGTTAGGAAAGAGGTCTGTTGGAAGGCAAAGCCAGGAAGACCCATCTCCAAGGGAAGGCTTCTTTGGCTATTGATTACTGTTGTTTTGTTGATATATCGGTAGCATGTGTGAAAAATAATGTATTTTGCAGCTTTTCAACGAAGATGCGCGGCTCAATGGCAGAGCGTCTGCCCCATGAACGGAAGGTCGTAGGGTCGTAGATTAGATCCCCAAACCAGTCAAGGAAGGCATGCTCGACTTGCTGATGCTGACACCAATTGGCGAGGTGCACTTCGTACTTCGTACCTGGTTGTTGGCTGGCCAGAACCCAGAGACCATGATTCTCTTTTAACTAGCCACGCCTTCTTCGCTTGGGTCGCTCTCTGGCCAGTTGACGATGCCTCGATCTCCAGGTTGGGTGCCTATTTTTAAGCAAAATTGTTCTTGTCCAGCTCGCTGGCTGGGAGCCTGGACAGGGGGTTTCAGATTCCCGCCTACATGTAGATGGATTTAATAGTAAAGGCAGTTGAGAAGAAGTGGGATTATATGCTGACCCGATCAGAAAATTATGATAAATTCACATTCCAGGCCTCCCCAAGGACTTGTGAAGCGAAATGTTTAATGTTAGCCTTAAATTGTTTTGAATTGTTCGTAATGTTTATGCGATAGATTGAATATTACCGTTTATGTTATTGTTGTTGAACAACTTGCGATATTCGCTTATATTTTATCAGCTCAATAGTGCATGTTTCTCTGTTTATGAATATTTTGTAAATTGTTATCATTTCCTCTCCATATTCGCTAATTTTCAGTTGGGTGACAAACTCGTTTTTTGGAATGTATTTTGTGTAATCACCGACCAGAAAATACCATGATACACCGCATAATATCGTTGTCTGATTTGTTCTCTCTTTGTGTCTGTTGACAGTAATAGATATATGTGATTTTTTTTCTTTTGCATTCGAGGAAAAATAAGAAAAATAGCAACAGGTGAATGAATGAAAAATGAACGTAATGTTGCTATATTGCAATACTTCTGGCATGAGAGGGTAGTTGTTTGTTTGATTACTTCTTAATGTGCACGATATGTTGGCATTAATAATGGTGAAATGAATTCACAGTTAAAATAATACTTAAGTTTTTCTAGTTTACGGAATAATACAAGCTACCTAATCATGGATGAAAATGGAAACAAAGGAGGGCGCTTCAGATATTTAACTAGTTTGCGAGCTGCAGTAAAATTATTACCATAATGCAGCTTTTCAATAGTAAATTTGAGCATGTTTATAATTTGTTTGAATGAAATTGACCTAGAAATGGCTTAATTATCGCAAAATAAAAATTCATGCTGCGGTCGTTCTTCCTTACACAACACGCTTCACGTACAAAATGAACGCGAACTCACACACCACAGACAATACCACCGATCGCACCGCCAATTTCAGGCCGACGCTCGTTCCGACCTTATTCCGCAACTCGGTCTTAAAGTGTAACTTCACTCCTAGGCTACTGAAAAAAGGGTTCGTATTGCGGATTGTGTGCATTGTATACATACACACACCACATGCATACATTGATATGCGAGCGTGAGGTTTTCTCAACGATATCGAGGTCCGTACGCGGCTACACATTACACAAGTAAAACAAGATATCATACTCCTCCATTTGTGACATTTAAAATATCGAAGACATCAGTACTACATGCACAATGAAGGACAGACTGTTGTGGTTTGTACTTTTAATGATACCAGTCCACGCGGTTGGCGTGGGGGGGGGGGTGTTCCTTGATTTTTCATCCCGGAATGATGCATAAATAGTAGCGGTAATTGAGTAAGCTGTCAGCCGTTTCAGTCGGCCGAGCTGCAGCACAACATCGCTACGTACGGTACCTCACATACGCTTCATGACGAGTCGTGCGATGTCTACACGAGATGTAAACTTTTTTTCAATAGCCTAGGAGTGAAGTTACACTTTAAGACCGAGTTACAGAATAAGGTCGTCACAGACGCTCCCCCGTGCAAAAGCACTTAGCACACCGTAGGAATAATGGCTGATTGACGTGTTCGACGTAAAATGCACAGAATACGAGAAATAATGTACTCCTTATATCCTACACAGATATATTTAGGCATGTAAAGCATGTAAAGCAGCTCGTTTAACATCACTTTCTGCATCCAGGTCATTACAAATCTATACCTTTAAGTTATGTTTATAAGTCAGATTTAGAAGGGACTAATTCCTCTTTTCAATGACTTGATGAAGATGGAAATTGAGAAATTCATTCGTTCACACGTCATTGACATTATACAACCAACATTCTTTTCATATAAAATTTGTTCATACACATTATAATTATGATATTAAACAAATCATACAGCATAGACGATGAATGATCATAAGAATTTCAAGAAATAGGCACTGATTTTGCTATAGAATGATAGGGCATGGTTTTTTTTTTGTCTACTCTCCTAATAATTACTTTATCTTTTTAAGTAGTTTCCTTTTTGTTTTGTACTTAACATTGATACACCGTAATTTATGCTCTTATGTTCTCATTTCACCTCACATTTACCTCATTAATATAAACGTTCAATATCACAACATAGAATTATTTATGTCAAAATTCAAACTATGTAATTTTGTTGCTCATACTTTGTTTTGCCCACTGCAATTCTGCCAATATGTACATTCTGGTTTGTCTGCTTGCACACCAAGTTGAAACTAACAAGAGAAATCCAAACATCAAACGTCTACATTGTTGTAATGTTGTGGAGGCTTTAATACACGACCATTCTCTGGTAGTTATGTTCCAAGTCTAACCTAATCTAGAATCTAATCAACATAAGAAAGAACATCTTTAGCCCAACGTAATTCAATCCTTTTGCAGTATCATTTAAATGGTAAAACTACATAAATTAAAAATCACCGAAGTTAAAGGCAAAACAATAAGTGACTTATAATGTTGTGGAGGCTTTAATACACGACCATTCTCTGGTAGTTATGTTCCAAGTCTAACCTAATCTAGAATCTAATCAACATAAGAAAGACCATCTTTAGCCCAACGTAATTCAATCCTTTTGCAGTATCATTTAAATGGTAAAACTACATAAATTAAAAATCACCGAAGTTAAAGGCAAAACAATAAGTGACTTGTAATCTCGTTATCATCATTATATACTGTGTTGCCATGCCCCTGCGATGCCAAAATCTGAGATTCCCGTTTTTAAAGTTAGTATTAATTTTTAAAGTTCTGATACTCGTATTCCAATTGAGGTTTTTAAAATCAATCTTAAATGTGTCTCTTTTTTGTAACAGGGTCAACGTAAATTAGCACCTGACACAAAATAACGTTGCCATTTCAGACGAAATTCAGGTAAAAGGAAACACTTACCTTTCAATTAAAAAAAAATTATTAAATAGTTTATTAAGTGTAGGGTACGTGCGGATAAATGAGACCATTTGCACAATTTGCATAAAGATGAATAAAGATAGATCCAGCAACCTTGTTCTTTTTTATTAAAAACTATTTATCATTCAATTTTTAGAATGTTTGCGATCATCAAATAATTAACATGCAAATTATGACATCGTCACAGAAGTCTCATATTAGCTGCATGTGCAGGTAATATGAGACGATACATAGTAGACATGGTAAATATGTTAAAATGACAATGTAAAGTTTTAAATTCACGGTTTTTCTTTCTTTTGGAGATGTTTAACTACTGAATTTCGATATCATTACCTAAATTTGAAACATAGAAGACGACCTTAAGGTGAACAAAAATTGCACAAAACATTTCGTTTCATGTTCTGGTTTGAGGATGGTTAAGTCTACTTTGCTTTTCTACATTTTTCAAAAATCCTTTTTTGGTTGGTAATCCTAATTGCCTTAAATAATAGCTGTTAGTAGGTTTTAATCAAATATGATATATTGCTATTAAAAGTAGCAATGAACAGCGGCCCTCAACATCAAGGAATAAATACGATGTTATTGACGTCTCATATTATCTGCAGCACAGTAAGGTCCGATGGAGGTTTTATGGAGTGTTTTGAGCTAATTTAGTAGAGTATATATAATAATAAACACTTGTGTTGTTTAAAACATTCATTAAGTTTTGGTAAAGTGTAAAGAGTTGAGTTCATATGCAATAATCTGACTTACAGCAAGGAAATAAACTAAATGTCCAATTTTATATCAAGGCTACAAAATGGTGTTATTTTTACATACCCTTTCATAATTTGGTGACATTTTCAGCAAAATTTCACTTAAAAAGCATTTGTAACATCCAAAATGAAGCTAAGGGACTGGATTAAACTATAAATGGTGCTATAAGCATTTAGAAGATGTTTAAGACAAGTTACATGGTCTTTAAGTCAAGCGTACACACAAAAAACAAGAACTCACATATTTGAGCAATGTGACACTATAATGACACACAGTTGAGTATTTTCATTGATATACTCATCGGTGTGTCATTATAGTGTCACTTTTTGCGACTTTACTTAGATCCATGAGTTCTTGTTTTGTGTGTGTACCATATTACCTGCAGTCTCATATTACCTGCATGTACCCTATTTAAAATTCAATTCAATATGATTCAATAAGGAATAGCATGCATTTGTTTTCATCAATAACAAAATTAAGTCAATGGTGTACAGGCTAGCAGTTTACAATTGCTATCACATGATAAGTTGTTGCTTTTTCAGACAATTTGAATTTATTCTAATTCTAATTTATTTGTTTCTTTCAATATTAACAGTATTTAATGAAGAACGGATGAACAATTGTCAAAGTTTATAATTCATTCTAATGTTTAGACCAAAATGATTTGAAGTGAGATTTTCGAAAAACCATCATTTTCTCGGAACTCCCGTACTATGGTGGAAAACAAATATTTGATAAAGAAGAAAAGGATGAGTTATTATACCTTGCACAAATTGAGATAAAAGGGTTATGTGCACTCATTTCAAATCTTTTTGGTGTAAACATTAAAATCAATTATAAACTTTGCAAATTGTTCATCCTTTGCTCATTAAATATTGTTAATATTGAAAGTGAAAAATAAATTCAAACGCTGCAGCTCAGCGGTAAATAAAAGCTAGAGTCAAATCACGTTATAACGATTGAATGGAATAAATTGAACTTACGCTCTCCATTTTGCTTGACAAATCACAAATTACAAGTTACACAGTTACAGGCTCTCCGGTGGATAATTGGTTTGCGCTCTTTGGATAAAAAATCTCTCCTTTTGTTTTTGGAAGGAGGTAGTGAGGTAAATGTAGTGAGTTCCCCCCGCAAGGTGAATTACTTTGTTTCTCTCTCTAATTAGTTTAAGGGGTGTCAAGGGAAGGGGGGGGGGATGTGGAGTAAGAATGATCGAGAGTTTGTAAGATGAGCGGTGTGAAGAAGGGCAGCTGAAAGTCATCTGGATATTTTTTTTCTTTGTTTCTTTTATTTATCGCTGAGCTGCAGGGTTTGAATTTATTTATATTTAATGAACAACGGATGAACAATTGTCAAAGTTTTTAATTGATTCTAATGTTTAGACCAAAATGATTTGAAGTGAGATTTTCGAAAAGCCATCATTTTCTCGAAACTCCGGTACCATGGTGGAAAACAAATATTTGATGAAGTAGAAAAGGATAGGTTATTATATCTTGCACAATTTGAGATAAAAAAGGGTTATGTGCAGTGGAATATTATGTTGTGATAACGTGTATTTCAGAGATTACCGTTTCATCACAGATCAAAAAAATTAAGAAGATAAACTTTAAAGTACAGTCAAATCACGTTATAACGATTGAATGGAATAAAATTAAACTGAACTTACGTTTTGCATTTTTTTTGCATGGCAAATCACAACTGACAAATGACACTGTCACAGGCTCTCCGATGGACAATCGGTTTGCAATCATTCGATGATATATTATTGTCTTCGTTACGGACACATGCAAGGAACTGAATGTAAGACAGAGACGTAACGAGACGATGTAATCACGACAATGAAAGTGGATGGTCGTGTAGGCTCGTGTAGGTGTTGGCGAAAAAGGCCTATACTAAACATACGGGTTGTGCTTTGGTGGCGTTAGTCGCGTTTTTGGAGTGTTGGTTGACATTACCGATTCTTTTGCTAAATGTCGAAGCGTCCAAATGAAACAGAAAAAGGGACTTGTCAATCCTCTATCCTTCGATAATTATCTTCACTTTTTCTTCTGCAGGTCAGCGGGGAAATTTGGGTTGGGGCCCACTAATGGTTTCTCTTGTTACCTGTGCTACTTAAGAGAGAGCCCCCCCCCCCCCCCTTTTTTTTTCTCCTTCCATCTGAGGAAGGTGTTTAAGAAGATGTTTTCTTTTGTTCCTGTTTTGCTTGTCAGATGGGAAGTGGGAAGTGGTCCTTTTTTTTTCTTTCTTTCTTTCATTGCTTTGCAGATAAGTAGCGTGGATTAGGAAAGATAATCCCATGCTTTTTATTTGTTTTTATTATTTTGTTTTCTTTTTATATTAGCTTCGGGAAGCGGGGCAGAGAAATCCCTCCTTTTGTTTTTGGAAGGGGGTAGTGAAGTAAATGCAGTGAGTTCTTCCGCCGCTTTTTAGCGTGGGGAATGGGGGCAAGGGGAATTACTTTTTTTTTTCTCTCTCGCTAGTTTAAGGGGTATCGAGGGAAGGGCGGATGTGGAGTGAACAAAATATCGAGAGTTTGTAAGATGAGCGGTGTGAAGAAGGGCAGCTGAAAGTCATCTGGATATTTTTTTTCTTTGTTTCTTTTATTTATCGCTGAGCTGCAGGGTTTGTGCCCATCTTACTTCAAAACGCACCCTCCAATTTTCCCCTTTTTGCTTGACAGATAAGCAGTGGGAGGTGGCAAAGAAAAGCAGCCATGTTTGTTACGTATTTTCTTCTGGTTAGCTTAAAGGGGGTAATGGTCCCCAACCTTTCTTATTCTTTATATTTATTCATTTACTGATTGATTGATTATTATTTATTTTATATATATATTTTTTTTCCTCACTAGCCGATTGGGGAAGAGAAGCCCTTTCCTTTTTTTTTTATTTTAATCAACATATTATGATTATTATGAGGGCAATTCCACGGTAACGGAACGACATTCGGACAAAAAACTTGAAAGTTTAAACAAGAGCTGCAAGAAAACTAGTGGTGGAAAAATATTTCAAACCTGGTAATAGTAAGGCTAGAACGAATTTCTTCGATTTCCACTGATTTATTTGTTAAATATTCCTTTCAGTATTAAGATATGAATATTAATGAGGTCGATAACGGAAAGACATCAAAATGGATACCTCTTTTGGGGGGTAATTGGTATCTAGAAAAATTCTATAAATTTTATAACGTTATTCTTATTTAAAGGTATACATCTGAATCCTTAGAGTTTCAGCTATCTTGGAATATGCTTTACTTCTAATTGGTCAATAATTTATGTTTGGTAACGGAAGGACATTCAAAGCCAAAATTGAAAGTTGTAGCAATTGTGCAAGAAAAAAATAACTCAAAGAACATTTCCAACCGTAAAATGGTAACATTTGAACAACTTTCCAAAAAAATTCCAAAATCTGTTTAGGGAACACTTCCCTGGAGTAACTAAAATATGCAAATCATTTTAGGTCAGTAAGAGTTTAATCACATGATTTTTAGCTAATTGGTATTTTTTATTTAAAGTAGTTGTGTTCTGAATTATTTAATTAACATTTTTTAACTACAGTTCATAATATTTGTTAGTAGCCAGTGCACGCTCGACAACGGAGCGGCTCAACGACGGGAGAATTTGTCAGATTCCTGCGTTCTTGCTAACCCGTCCTTATTCAAAGATTTGCATAATAGGCACGTGATACGCTTGGCCGCATCTGATTGGCTACGTTCCTGCATCTAAGTCGGACGTGGGATTGAGCAAAGACCGTTGTAGAATTCTGCTCTTCGCCGCTGTTGTCACTGGCAACCAGCGAAGCCGGCCTAAACGGGTCGAAATGGTATTGATCAGCGATTTTGCCGTTCGTGTTGACCTAATGTTTAGTGAGGAAGGTCATTAGGATAGCTCTGCTAATGCTGCACGTGTAGCGGGGAAAATTATGTTTTCTTCTTTACACTTTACAGCTAGGCCTTCAGTTCATATAGTTCGAGCTCAAATTCCATTTCGCAATTACTATTCTAATTCCAATTTAGTATTTGATTACGACATTAACAAATGTATATTAATTAAAGTCAACAATAGAATAATCATACATAGCTTTTCGGACTACATGATTCGCGAATAAGGGAGAGTTTTCTTTTCCCTCTCCTGCTTTTGTTTGTTTTATATATATATATATATATATATATATATATATATATATATATATATATTCTCTTGGTTGATGTTTATGATAGTCTGAATGGCATAATCTTGTTCTTATATTTCTCACATCGAATATTTAATTTTTCCTATAGCTATCAACAACCATGGAAAAGAGAATTGTTCTAGTACTCAAGATTTTTTTTCCTCTCAATAATACAATCTATGTACTTTGGGAAAGTAAGATTCTTTGAGATAGTTCTACGTGTATTTTGATAAATGATATATGATGCTTAAAAAATGTATATAAAATTGAAATATTTGGCTTGATTTGTATAATGAGCGGATATTTTTAGCCTCCGCTCTCTTTTAAACCTGATAGGTTATTTCTTTTCTTTTTTCCTTTTTTTTTTGCCCTGTGACTCTAAAATACTGCGGCTCTCATGTTTCTTTTTTGTTAGTTCATTTGGTTTTGTCTTGTTTTTTTTGTTTTTTGTTGTTCTTGGTGTGTATCTAGCACGAGCATGTAAATATTTTTGTGCTAGGCTTGTCTATATTGTCAGTGTTAAAAAATTCCTCCGATATGGCTTTTACATTATAAGGATTCTATTTATCAATGGATAAGAAATTAAAAATTGTATCTATGAATTGTAGAGGTCTGGGAAACAAACATAAACGCAGGGATGTGCTTAATTATTTAAAAGGAAAACAATGTAATATTTGTTGTTTACAAGACACACACTTTGTATCAGAGGTAGAGTCTGCTATTGAACATGAATGGGACGGCCAATGTTTTTTGGCTAACAAGCATTCAAATGCTCGGGGAGTGGCGATACTTATTAAAAGGGATTTTCAGTGTGAAGTTAGAAATAAAGTATTTGATAAAAATGGTCACACTTTTTTGCTCCAGAGAGTAAAAGCAATGTAATTATGCACATTCAGCCGTGTCAAAGTACAGTGGGATCTCGTCTTTGCATTTCATACGAATTACAACGCTCTTTTCTAAAGCTTTTGACGAGATCTCACTGAAACCATCTTCAATTATGCTGAAATGATTTGTAATCCCAGACCTCTGCTAGTCTATTATTCTAAAGCAGATGTTTTTTTATCTTTAATCTCATATTTTGTGTAATAATATTGTTGGTTTATAGATTGTTTGTAATTTATGCTATTACTGTACATGTATGAAAAGAACAACAAATAAATGCCCTATCGGTGGGTTAAAAAAAATACATAGCTTTTCAAGTCTTACATACTGTAGATAAAATCAATACTTGCTTCACCTTTGTTTCATATTCCTCAATGGATTTTATTTAACTACAAATGATTGTCTGTTACTGTCTTATAATTAACACAAATATTTTGACCAATCAAATATCCCACTTGCTACCTCCCAAACCAAATATCTACATTGATTAATGAAGTATTGAAGGCGCTTAAAGTTGACACACAATTATTGTTTTAAGTTTGTATCAAGTTGAGACAAGATGAATCCTCGACCTCCACCTTGAAATTTATGCCTCCGTTTTCCCGTGGTCAGGAAGTTCAGAAGTCACAAATACTTTGGGTGATTTTTGCAAGTTCTTTTTCCCTACGACCTTTGACCCCCAGGACTCAAAATGAGAGTGCGCTAAATATGATTTAACGGTCAAATTCAAATTTTCAAAAGAATCAGTTCGTAGGAAAATGTGCTATGGTCTAAAAATGTGTATAAGAATAACATGGCATGATAAATATCCCCAAAATTCACATTTCTTCATTTTTACCAAAACTGTACTTGAGCTTTAAGCATCCTCGGACGCAACCACATTTCCTCCACCAAAACGTAGAGGTTTTTCGTGGCCTCCGTATATCTATTCAATATAGATTGGTGCTAAACGCCTTGCCTCCTTCCCCAACCCGCAATTTGATTCCATATGAATTTGTTTAGATCATTTGATCGTTTGATGTATATAGATATGTATATATATATGTATATGTATATGTATATATTTAAGAACTTTACATATGGTGTTCGTGTTTTTCGAACCTTTTTCGTGTTAATTATATCCATGTTCTTTTCCTTCTTAATTGACTCGTTTCGAGTCAATCCACAGATTCATGGGAAACGCCCGCTATTTATTTAAATCCATATCTGCAGGCTCTAGCAACGACCTCTCTTCCAGCTCTCTTGCTATCTTCCAAGGCACTTTCAACCGCCACTAAATACAAGGCCACCTGGAGAAGATGGAAACAATGGGCTCTTTCGTCGGGATTGAAATCGTTTCCAGTCGCTCCATTTGACCTCGCGCTATACATCTCACACTTATCCACATCACGCGGAGCGAAATCGGCAGCAGATGCAGCTATTGCTTCTATCAAGTGGGTGCACGTCATGGCCGGTGTCCCTTCTCCCACCGATAACTGCATGGTAAAATCGCTTGTGCAAGGCTATACAACCGCGTCCACTCTTAGCCAACCATCAGAAAAGAGCCAATCACTCCAAGCATTCTCCTGAATCTACTCCACGCCCAAAGCGACCTTAGCGGACAAGCGTATTCTATTCAAATGCTTCATTTCGTATGCCGGATTCCTGCGTTACGACGAGCTAAGCTCCCTCACCAGGAGAGATTGTGTCTTCTTACCCGATCGGCTGATCATCCATATCTCCTCTTCTAAAACAGACCAGTTTCGGCAAGGTTGTAACGTCTCAATTGCTCGCACCAATAACCCAACATGTCCCTTTAAAATTGCAGAGCAATCACCAGACTCATCCCTCCCCACAGTCAGAAAGCTTAATACTTCGAACCACGGGCTACGCGCGACGTCCCAAGGACTAAGCTACACCAGGACCAGGGAAATCCTGCTCGAAGCCCTTAAGCCTCACGTAAATGACATTAGACAGTTTGGTTTACACAGTCTGAGCTCGGGTGGGGCAACTTCTGCCTCCAATGCGGACATTTCTCCCACGTTAATCGCCCAGCATGGGAGATGGAAGACGGCCAAAGCAAGGGATGCATACCTCAAACCTGATAACGATCATACCCTGTTGCCCTACCTTAACCTAGGGCTTTAAGCCTCAGTCCACTTAATTTCATGAGATTCCTGGTCATATTCATGCTATTTCGTGTCGAATTTCAATGTTAATAAAGCGAGTTACTTGATACTAGAGCAGAAAAATGTGCCTCCAGAAAAATACCGTTTCATTTGTTTCTTTATTTGTCTGCTATTGGAAGATATAGAAGAGAAATTAGCTTTCTTACGTGGTAACCCTGCTGGAAAGAACACACACATTCACAGTGTGAATCACACACTGCTCCACAGTGTTAAATTAGGGCGTTTTCACAGTGTGGTTCACAGTGTAACCACACTGTGAACCACATTGTGAGCTACACATTGAGCCACACTGTGAACCACATTGTGAACCACACTGTGAACCACACTGTGAAAACGCTCCAATTTAACACTGTGACGCAGACTTTAACAATGTGAAGCACAGTGTGAATCATAAAAGAATCACATTGTGAATTAGATCGGTTCACAATGTGAATAATCAACATTTCACACTGTGCCACAATGTGAATAACAAACACTATGCAGCAACATCACAGTGTGAAACAACACATCGTTAAAAACAAACCACACTGTGGTATACCAATCACACTGTGAGACACCAATCACATTGTGAAACACAAATCACACTGCGACACGCCAATCAAGCATTATGTAGAAATATAAAATATTAAGGCACGTTGTATTTGCTATGGAGCACAGAAGATCGCAGACTATCCTCATATGCACGCATGCGTCTATTCTCCGAGCGCCCTTTCCGCGTGCGTGAATTCGGTCGTCACAGCTCGGTGGGCACGCATGGAAAGAGCACGGAGGCGTCCCATTATGTGGAATTCCCGCAAACAATTGTCATCATAATACTCGATCATGTTTTACCTGTATAGCGCCCTCTCCCCCTTTTCAGGGTACAGTTATTACGTGAGATAGCAGTGCATTTTCGATATACAACGACGAGAAAATGCGTTATTCGTTTTAAAAGATGGCTAGCCAAAATGAAAGAATTAACAAAATGGTATACAAGTGATATGCGATACATCTAGTTAATATTGATTGAATAAAGAGGGGTCTTGTGTCGCGATTGCTTGAACGCTTTTACTGAGGAATGGGGGACGGTGCTGGGCTGCAGGCTAAGCGGGGAGGGGGGGGGGGGGGGGTGATGCACGGAACGTATTTTTCATCTTTCGCCCTTGTTTATGTTTTTGCAGATATTATGTCAAAAATATAAAATTTTAAGTTTTAAAATACATCGAAGGAAAATTATTTATTTTTCCTTGAGAGAGCTCAAGTATCTAAGAATAGTTTCTCATTGTATTATGGAAAAAGGTCCCTGGTCCCGCTTTAACCTTTTTTGTCTGAGACCCGGATTTCTAATGACCACGGGCGATGTCTCCTCGCTGAAGGTTAGCTCCATTCCCACACTCTGGATCTGTTCATATATAGGCCTCAAGTTTGCCAATCGTTAGCACCTGATGAGTAAAATCAAATAGACAAAACAATTATCTATAAACAATAACAGAAAATGGAAGAAGGCATTGTCCCTACAAGCTAAAAGCTTGTGTTGGGACATGCCTATATATATATAACAAGATAGAAAGGGAGGGAAGGGGGGGCATATAAAGGAGTACATTTACACATGATGATGATGATGATGATGATGATGATTATAATAATCACAACCATATCAGTCAGTCAGTTTTAGTCATGATTGCACCAAGAAGAGGGAGGGCTTTACGAATCAAGGCCATCCCCGCGCGTCAATGGA
>BQKZ01008696.1:4519-23759 GCA_036244855.1 Temnopleurus reevesii
GGCCTAGTTAGGGTTAAACCTACCATTGGTACACTTATCCCATTTCAGCGATAGAATAATTGAAAAAAATCACAAATATGACCATCATCCAACTAAAACCCGATTTCTATTCCTTACAGAACAAGAAGCAACAGCTCACCAAAGAATTGGAAGATCAAAAGGTCAAGATCGAGAGGGTCATGAAGCAGATTGCTCGCTACGCCAAGGAGCTTCGGGTCAGCCGAAAGGTCAAAGGTGAAACACACGAAGAGGTACGTACAAAGGTTCAAAGCCACGTTTTTAGAAACCTCCTAACACAGTCAAACCTCATTAGAAAGAGCACTAATATAACAAGGTTATTTTTCTGGTCCCATCTCTTTGTATTTTATTGTATTTTGGCCCTGATATAACAACGTTTCAATATAAAGAGGTAATTTCTCTGGTCCCAACGACATCGTTATAATGAGGTTAGACTGTATCATAAGATCAACGATGCCACCGTTCAGGAAATTTCCTGATTTGAGGAAATTTATGAGATGTTCTTTTGTACAAAATTATGGGTGAAAACATGTTTTAAGAAATTTCTGAACATTTCAGGAAATGTCATCTTCCCTTGTGACAGCTCTGTAAAATGTATGTATTTTCTCTGTCTGGATTTCTTCTATTCTCCCTTTTAGCTTCTTTGTTCAATTTTTATTACCTTCTCTCTTTATCTATCTTTAATCCAAGTTTTTTTTTCTCACTTTAATCTTGTTATTTTTATTTCAAGAGAGCTTAATAGTGGTATATTGCATCTTAAATTGTAGTCATTTATATTGGGCGAGGAGAAATCATGTGATCTAAAATGATTTTACTTTGAAAGAGATTGGATAGCATATGAATTCATATCTCTAATGCATATGAAATCAAACATTGAAAACAAATATTTGCCTGCATATTGCATTAAATAAATTGTCAACTTGTAGGCAATTTCCACTGTACCTATGGAGATATTCTTCATATTCTTATAAATGTTATGTCCTTTTCCTCTTTTCCTCGTTTGGAGCAGAAAGACTTTGAATTGCGTGAGCTGCGAGAGTTCAACAAGAACGTGATGAAGATGATGGGTGAGGTCATCCACTCGTATCCCGACATAGCGCCCACTGCTCAGATGCTCTTCTCACAGGTCAGTGTTGCAAGCAAACAAACAAACATCCAAATAAATAAACAAAACAAATACCTCAACACAACAAAGCTTACATCAAAATTTTCGGCTCCGTTTTGCAGCCTTCCTCAGCGATGTGGTACAGGTATCTCAGAAGTGTCTACGACCCAATCACTTTGTTAGGAAGGTTAAATAGGAGGAAGTCTGCAGGACGTAGCCAAAAATTGTTAGGTAAACTTTGTTGTGTTGAAAGCAAAAGTTTAATGTTCAGTATTTTCAACCAACACTGATGAACTTTCACTATAAAAAACAAACACAATTCACCAGGTGCAGGATCATGTTTCATAAAGCTGTTTGTAGAGGTACGTACGACTCTGCGCACGACAGGTGACCTTTTCTCAGGTGCTAACTCGGTGCCATACAAAAAATGCACAGGGTTGTCGCCTGCAACAGCTTGTCAAAACTGAATAATCCATTGAAATCCTTGATTCTGATTGGAAGAGAAGCACTATCACTTGCTGTTGCTGTGGTAACTGTCGGACAAAGATTGCTTGTCGCTGGCAGCAAGCCTCATGAAACACCCTCCTGGGGCCTGTAACATAAAAGAGATACAATTAATTTTTAATTAATCGTATCTTTATGATATATGGGGCCTGTAACATAAAAGAGATGCAATTAATCTTGCAATTAATTGCATCTCTTTGGTACACATTTTACCATTGACTTACGATAAGTATTTATTGTAAGTTTAATTGCATCTTTTATGTTACAGGCCCCTGGGCTGTATTATATATGTGTATATGTCTTTTTGCCACAGGTACAAATTTATTATGTTTACTCATTGATTCATTCTTTCTCAACCTCTCCATTTCTAGGCTGGCCTTCCAGTCCCGCCCCCTCCCAGTGCCACCCAGCGTTCGTCAAGACCGGGTTCTGCTTACAGCAGCCGAAGCCTCACATCACCAAAGTAAGTTCAAATTCTGTGTTTAAGTTTTGCACCTGAAATTCATGTCAATAAATTTGCTAAAATATTCATTCATTAGAACTCCCATAATCTTGTGTATATTAATTTTTCAAGACATTAGAATAAGAACTGAAGGTATGAAATTGAGTGAATTTGCTGTAATTTATTAATGTTGAAATATTGGCTTTTACAATAATTTGGTAAAACTGAGTTAAAGTCAATACTCTATTAAACTTGTGCAAAAATGCTCCACTACTTATTTTTGTGGCTATTTTAAATTATGCAACAAGAAGGACTTGTTTATAGCGAAATAAAAATATGCATAATTGCGAACTTCTTTCAATCTGATTGTTTTAACATTGATGACCAAAAACCAAACAAAAATCATACTTTCGTAGGGTACATTTATATTCAGGCCATTTTCGTTTAGAAAATTTTGAATTATGGATGAATTTCAGCCCCTCTGATCAATTTCAAATAGTATCCCTGTGTTTTAGCTTTCTTTAAGAAAAAGTTTTAATGTGCCATCCCTCTTTTTTTTTCTTCCAATCAAAGGACGCCCTCTTCTGTCCGAAGTGGAGCATCGAGTCGAGCGAGCAGTCTCGGGATGAAGACAGTGGACGTTGGCGGGTTTGGTCTGTCCAGCAGTCCGGCCGGGACGCCAAAGAGTGGACGATCGCCCGCCGGTTCAAGGGCCGGTAGCCGAACAAGCAGCCAGGGTAGTCTGAGGAGCGGCAGGCATTAAGAATAAAGCATTATTGAGATTTGGCAGAGAATGTGCATGAAACAATGAAAATTAACTTACTTTTTCTTCACCACCCTACAAGTAGCCAGGGCAGTCTGCGGAGCGGCAGACATTAAGAAACAAGCGTTCTGATTGGTTGAGGGTTGAGAAATGGTAGAGAATGTGCATGAAACAATGATTTTCATTAGTTGGAGAAAATTAATTGTAACTTTCCTGCAACACCTTCACAAGGAATAGGCTGATTCAAGCCTTTTGAATATGCAGGCAACACCAATATTGAGCAGAAATGACTTTTGTCGGAATTCAGACATTTTTCAACATTCCTTTGCCATAGCAAACACTTTTTTTATGTCCAACAAATGCCTATCCAGATTGTTTTCAGACTTTTCCAGTGATTCTCAGTGGCAGCCTTAAATGGGAGCTAGTCAATTAAAATGTTCTCCCAATGCGTTTAAGCGGGAGCCAACACTAAGAGCTGAATTATGAAAGAAGCATTGTGATTGGCTAACATCCAACAAAGATTTTCATTGGACAAAGACATTTTTCCAACCGTCTGATGCTTTTTTCCAAAATAGAGGGCATAAGCATGGATGTTTAGTGTCAGAATGGGCTGGCCCATTCTCTTGAATGAATTATAGTGATAAAATTGATAACAATATAGCAGGATGGGGGATACCAATGGCAAAATGATTCAATAACTTGTAAAAACGAAGGCTGCGTGTTGGTGGCAATATCCATGCCTCTGGGCTTTCCAACAATTCTGAATTTGGATGGAACAATAAATGATTTTTATTACTCTTGTTATACTAGCATTTTTATCATTGCAATAATTTCACCACAAACATGTACAGATGTCCTGCACATTCTTACTTTTAGCAAGTCCATCCCTTTTTTTCCACAAGAAAGGTTACGAGGTCTTACTTTTATAAAAAGTTATGCCCCAGTCACATAGAAGCCCCGACTGAACGCGATTCAACACAACCCTTTGTTTGCAGGCAATTAATTGTGAACTGTACAAAGAGTTGTGTTCAGTCATTTTGCTTCAGGCTTCTATGTGACTGGGGCTTTAGAGGGTTTAAGAAAAAGATTGGAGTGAATGAGAGAGGTGCAATGAGGAAAAAAGCCATTTGAAAAAGGTTGGGGTAGGAGAATTTAAAGCACATGTAAAAATGAAATTAAGTTAAATCACCTTGCTTGTATAGTATTCATATTTTGTAAATAAGATGAGACATTTAATTAAAAATTCCATTATATATATAGTGTAAATAGACTCTTAGAGATTGTATAAAGACCTATTATTTGATGTGTGTGCTCCTAAAATGATAATAAATTCAAAGTTTTACACATGGTTTTCACCATTTTGCTGAGATGCCAACTGTTTCGTAATATACCTGAAGTGCATTTTCATATGAATTCAAGGCTTTCATTGCAAGTGAATGGGTGAAAGTACAGATATTGTTATCTTTTCTCACTTCAATCCAGATGGTGCGATATTCATATCTTAATTTGTAGCTCATGCTTTTTCCAGAATGGTTGGCGTCTCTGCATGTCATGATATCAGTACATTAGGGAGGGTTCATTTAGAATTATTTCAGTATTTTCGTATAGGGCTATGTTTTCTATGATATATTAATTCATAAAATACAAATTCCACACAGCACTTGGCACATATATGCTTACTGTCGAGTTGGATTCCTATCATACAAGATAACCTACTATGTTCATCTGCATAAATGTAAAGTATACTTCAATGTGAACCCAGACACTGATGTGCTGTCAGTTAATGAAAAAAAAGTTAGATGAAAAAAAAGTGAAAATCTAAGCAAAATCAGATACATGTAACCGGTTCAAAAGTTATGAATGAATTTTCAAATTTTTCGTTTCCACCACTAGTGGGCATCCTTGAGTTGGCAATTTAGGCACAATCTAAAGTTGCCAACTCAAGGATCCAATGACCACATCAGAGGTAGAAAAGACAAATCGAAAACTCATTACTTTTGAATAGTCTATCAGATTTTGCTTGAT
The DNA here is from genome assembly GCA_036244855.1 of Temnopleurus reevesii. Taxonomy (NCBI): domain Eukaryota; kingdom Metazoa; phylum Echinodermata; class Echinoidea; order Temnopleuroida; family Temnopleuridae; genus Temnopleurus; species Temnopleurus reevesii. The sequence continues at coordinate 9,377 of BQKZ01008696.1, forward strand.
TTTCACAGTTTGTTCATCTTGTGTTTTTTTTATTCACTGACGGCATATTGACGTATGGGGAAGTTCCCCTTTAACCGATATCATATTTTAGATTGTATTTGTAAATTTGCTGAAAGCAGAGAAATTGTTATGTTTGTCAACAAATTGTAAATTATTATTGATTGTAATAAAACAAAATTTAAAAAAGAACCATATGTGTTCAGATATCATTATATGTACGCAGCTTCAGAGTTGCCAACTGTTGCGAAATATGCACGAAGTGTATTTTTACATGAATACAAGGCTCTTGTTATAAGTGAATGGCTGAGAGTGTGGTTATTGTTGTCATGTTTGCTCTCACCTTTTTACGCATAAATTAGCATAATTAGAAAAATGAGTGGATTACAAAAATTCATTACCGTGCATTCTTTCAGTTTACATCACAGGCTATGTTCATGGCAATTTTCAGCGCGATCGTGCAGTCAATGGCGGAAATCAGAAGGGGGCGGGGCCAAATCAGCCCCCCACTCCCCATAAACTGAAGTGATCGAAATATCCCAATGTGATTAGGGTTAATCTGTAAATATAATTAAGAAATATACACAAAAACTGTTTTAGCACCTTCATGTGCTTATGTATCTACTGCACTCACAGTCTCCATTCTCTTGCACTTGTAAGTGCTAGACAGCACCTTCAGTGTAACCCATTATCAGCACTGTAAGGTAAAATCTTAGTTTTTATAGTGTATAAATTTCCACAATTTGATTAGGATCACTGTATAAGTTGAAATGTTGTTATGTGTGATGGCTGTGTGATGACACAAGGTGAAAAAGGAATCATATTATATGGAATGTCCTAATAATGATAACCCACTCTATTATAATACTAGAGGTGCCAACCTTTCTGGAACATTGATGAAATGCATTCTCTTGTTCATTCATTATCATTTACCGCTTGAAAGACAGAGCTAAAAGTTTTTGAGTAAAGTGTATTTTCTGGCATGAAAGAATCAGGTTAATCTATTGGTAATTTGCAATCTAATTTCTAAAAATTATCAGGGCTTATCCTACAAAACTTAATATTATGACAACCTTGTCAAAAAAGTCTTGTGGAATCCTTGGGCCAATTGCACAAAATGACCTCCACTATCCTCTTCTTGCTAAGAGATCTTGACTTCTTGTGCCACCCTCTTAAAATAAGGGTGGCACAAGAAGACATCTTCGCAAGAAGAGGATAGTGGAGATCATTTGTGCAATTGGCCCCTTAATGCTTATCGAGTGTTGCACAGTCAATAAGTCGGTCTTAAAATTCTCCGTCATATAGATGTAGCCAACATCAGGCGATATCACCTACATGTAGCAGTACCACAATCATGCAATTGATATTTGGAAGGCCTTGCTTACATTTCAAATACAGACACCATTAACAAACCTCCTTATATATATATATATATATATATATATATATATATATATATTTTAATTCTATTGTGTTTATAAGCGGAAACATGGGTCAAACAGATGAAAAATGTCCATGTATCAAATCAAAGACTATTTAAGCTAAAATACACACCCTACCACCTAGAATTAAAGAATTAATAATAAAAAAAACTATTGCTCAGAAAGGAGTTATGCCATATTCAGTACTGGAATTTGACATCCCAAGATTGAATAGCATTTGAGTGCCATGTGCAATTCAGATTTCAATATCGCTTGATTTGTTTTAAAACACATATCAATTAACAAAAAATAGCACATTATGAATACACAAGTACACAAATAAGCATAAACATAATAAAAAAAGGTTTGAGAGCTACATTTTATGTTTCACACTAATGCGCCCTTATGAATATTTCCTAGCTGTTAGCATCTTTTAATATAATATGTTTTGCATCAAAATTGATTGGCTGTCTGTGTGGTGTTTACAAATTTGAATTAGTCTTGATGACCCCCTTCTCACCTCCTCCCACCCCCATACTAGCCTTGCATCTTGCTTTGCGTTATCAGCAATTTCATTAATGTTACCTTTTTAAAGGTCGTCTCTTACGGAAGCACCTTGGTTATGTCCTTTTTCTCAATCAATTTCTATGAATTTAATTAATTTTTGTAATTCATGACAAGGGCCTCCATTAGATATCTTTCAAAAGTTCCCTTTTTTTCTTTTTATGCCTGTAATAATTGCATACTTGAATTGTCCTATTGAATATATGCTCACAGGTGATGGAAATGTTTTATGCAGTCTAATGGTTCTTTAGAAGAGTGCTTTTTATTTATTCAAATGCCATTTTTGCTATGAATCACATATGTACAGAAATTCATTCAATTTATACTTTATAAAAAGAAGAGGGAGAAAAATACTTTTAATTGAGACTGTTTTTGCATATGCAAGATAAATGAAATGAGGTATAGAGGTGAAATATATTGGCAGGAACAGAAAGAAATTATAGTCGAGAAGTGTCAAGACAGAAAAGGAAAAGGTCTACAAACCATTACCAAACCATGCTTGGGCCATTTGCTCTCTGTCATCAAAAAACTTTTACAAATTTTGAACCCCCCATAAACGTGTATGGGCCTCCTTGGTTAAGCCAAAGCCCCATTAAAACAAATGTGACAAAGTAAACTATTTCTTAATCTGGAAATATTACAAAAAAGGGATGTATTTTGTAGCATCTCTATGTACCAGTTTTTTAATTAGTTGCTTCAACAGGCAATTTGAATCCTAGGGGGTTTTGTTCAAAAGATGCTATTGATTGCAAGTTGCAGTAAATCGGAACGCGCCAATTAAAATCATTGTTTCATGCGCGTCTTGTTAGAAGCGCAGATCACGTGCAAATGAAAATTGCGCCTTACAATTTGCAACTGATTTGCAGTTAATTTGCAATCAATTGCAAGCTGATTTGCGATCAATTGCAAATTTTGAACAGTACCCTCTAGTCATTTGGACACCATGAGCACTTCTAAGTGCCAACTTATAAATTCAACCTGCAGTTACAGTCAAACCTGTCTAGAGTGGCCACTGTCTATGTGACCACCTGTCTATAGTGGTCACTTAAACTGATTCCCCCCAGGTGAAAATGCATGTTATAGAGCCTGTCTATAGAGACCACCTGTCTACAATGGCCATTTTTCTGTTTCCCTTTGGGTGGCCTCTGTAGACAGGTTTGACTGTAGCCTTTATTCTTGATATTCCTTTCAACCAATTGTAACTTTTTATTCTCACTTCCCAATAATGGCTTAAGAGCTTTTTTTAAAAAATAATTCATTCTAATGGTCATTGCACCCTGCCAAGGCAAAAAATAGATTATTGTTTGGTTGCCTTCGAGTGCCATTAGAAATACATCTGTCAGGAGGAAAAAATATTTCTTTAACAATAAAAAAAAAAAATTAACACAATTCCCACATGCAATTTGTATGACTTAGAAGGGTGTGAAAAGCCAAAAGAGATCTGAAAATTACTTTTCAGGTTGTATTTCACATATTTATCTGTATTTTATTGGTGATTTTTCTATTTGAGTGAGAATTTAAAAAAAATCAGGTCTGGCCATTTTAAGAGGGCAACCAAACAGTTCTTTGGCCCAACTTAAGTGTCATATTTCCAAGTACAAAGACGTTTCCCTATTAATAGTGCTATAGGGTAATTTTGACTTTTTTTTATTATTACTTGCCTGTACCAAAAGCTTTACAGTGAAAATTTTAATTCTATTCTACTATACGCATTTTGCACTCTACCAATTTAAGTGTCATATTTTCAAATAATACCTTAAATTTACAAAGAAGTTTCCCTTTTAATAGTGCAATAGGGTAATTTATATGTTTTATTATTATTTGCATACGAAGAGCTTTACAGTGAAAATTTTAATTCCATTCTTCTTTAATACACATTTTGCACTGTACCAATTTAAGTACCTAATCTTCAAATAATGCCTTTGAAACATTTCCCATTTTGTGCTATTGACAAATTGCCACTATTCTTCTTTAATTACATGGTCGAGCACATTTTTTTAAAGTACATTCCAATTTCTATTCTCATTATCTTCAGATGATATCTTGAAACAACAAAAGCAATTCCTTCATAATATCTGACTAGCCTTTAGGTGGGTTTACTAATTTTGTCCATGCTCTAAACACAAAGGTTGTTCACGGCAACCTGAGAGCTTTCCTGAGGCTTGCCCGACATAGCAACAAATAATGTATGCCAACTGGATGCCAAATATTGTAGATTGCTACTAAGGAATAATGCATAGCTATGTTTGTTCGCAAGAAACATGCATACATTTGAATCTGTAAGTAAACAAGTCTAGTAGCTATCTATCCTTTTTACATACAAAATTATCAAGTCATAAAATTTTGTATCTGATTGGCATGATTTTTAATCTGCTCATATGAATTTTCAATTTTGCAGGGGCAGAGCATGGAGCGCTGTATTCTTTTCAAGTGGGAGTTGCTCTGTTTTCGCTGAATAGTTGACCATTCATCGAAAACAAGAAATCCCCCATTTGAATAGATTTCCCTGCTATGGCAGTGAAATTTCAAAGAAATACTTGCAAACCATGAAGATATTTTAGCCAATGTTTCTGTTATTTACTTCTGTTGCAATTTTTTTCTAGTAATTCTAGTGGATATATTTTGCAATATTCATTTCAAGGGTAATCTTTAAATGCCCCCAAAGAATTAAAATACCCCCACAGAACTAAAATACCCTAAAGAACTTAACATATACATGTATATCCTATATAACATAGCTATTAACCAATTTTAACCCCCTAAATTTCTGCCAGTCAATCAGGCCTTGAAGACAAAATATTCTTCTTATCTCATTTAGGGTGACTTTGAATCATTCACTAACTCCTTTCAGGGCCACACTCAAACACTTTCTATAATAGGCCTTCCGTTTTTATTCTCGACAATTATCGTGCGCCACTAACAAACGGGCTGGATGCGCAAATCCTGTTAGGCCAATCTGCTAAAGGAATAATCCACCTCAGAGAATGGTTTTATTGCCGTTGGCATAATGTGAGAGTCAAATGGACTTTAGAACTCAGTGAATAGCATTATGATCCTAATAGCCGCCTCGCCTCGAGGTATTATGTTATTCAGTGTTTTTGTCACCGGATGGTGTAAAAGGCGATTATTCCGGTACAAGTGAAAGTAAATGATATAGAAAAGTGCTTCACAAAGTCCTTCTCTAAATTAAGAAAGACTGGGGTATATGTACGTTATTAGGTGTTATACTCGTAAGATCTTAAACATTCAGCACAAGAACTGATGTCATTCGTTCATCAAGACTTGGTCTGCCCACAACAGACAAACAGATAAAATAAATTTGAAGTAAATCTTACATATTCAAAAGCATGCACACACACACTTATTCTTTCCACCTTTAAATTGCCACTATTTCACCCCCCCTGCTCCTTTTTTCTCCCCTCCAACACCCACTTCCCCATCATCCCTCCCTCCCTCCCTCTCCAACTCTCATCCCGTTCAATATTTGTATCTTTACAGTCTTCTCTCGCAACCACAAACAAGCACACACCTACACACACACACTTATTCTATCCACCGCAAAATCCACTCCCCCCCCCCCACACTCAGTTCCCTACTGTCCCTCTCCCTCCCTCCCTATCTCTCATCCTGTTCAATACTCATATCTTTCCAGTCCTCTCTTGCAATCACATACATGTAAACACACTAACCTACACACACCCACACAAAACACACACACTTACATGTACTCTTTTCGCCTTTGAATCCCCACTCTGTCGACCAGCCCCCACTCCCTCTCTCCCTCTTGAACTATTATTATGCTCAATATTTAGATCTTTCCAGTCCTCTCTCGCGATCACAAACATACACACACACTCACCCACAAACATACACACACACTCACCCACAAACACTAACACACAAACACACACACACACACACACTTATTCTTTCCATCTTCAAATCTGTCAACCAGCCTCTTCTTATATATTCCATCCTCTCACATCCACAGCCACTTCCTCATCATCCCTTACTCCTCATGATCCTCCCTTCCTCACACTCTCTCACTCTCATCATGTACAATATTGATATCTTTTAGCAGTCCTCTCTCACCATCATAAATATGAATAAACATTTACACACACTCACACATATTATTTACACCTTTGAATAACAACTCTTCTTCTATACCAAACCTACACCCACTTCCCATATCATCCCGCTTCCTCCCTCTTGCAATCTCATCCGTCCAATATTCATGGCTTTTCATTCCTCTCTCGCAATCACGGACATGCACACACACTAACCCACAACCATACACACAAAAACTTATTCTTTCCACCTTTGAATCTACACTCGCTCATCCACTCTGCTCCTACCACACCCACACCAAGTTCCCCATCATCCCTCTCCCCTCTCCCAATCACAAACACACACACATACAACCCCCCCACACACACACTTATTATTTCCACCTTAAAATCCACTCTCTCCCCATCCCCTGCTCCGTCTTTATTCCCCCACACTCACATTTACTTCCTCATCATCCCTCTCCTACTTCCTCCTACTCTCACACTCTCATCAAGCTCAATATTCATCTTTTCAGTCCTCTCTGACAGTCATAAACAAACACACAATTACCCACAAACATACACATACACACACTCATTCCTTCCACCTTACCATCCTCAATCTCTCTTGCCTTCTATCACTCCTCTATTCTTCCCTCCCACACCCACACTAAGTTCCCCATCCCTCTCCCCTTTTGAACCCCTCACCCTCTCCCACTCCCTCCCTCACCCACTCTCATCACGCTCAATATTCATCTCTTTTCAGTCTGACCACCTTATTGGATTCCCACCCCCGCAAAGTCGCAAACGAGATTAACGAAAACCAGCAAATCCCCCTTTCGGCTTTCCCCCGCCCATTCTCTAGACGAACAGAAAGGCGCGAGACGATTCAGACATAAACCTGCTAACGAGATCATCTTTGAAAGAAGGGGTCTGGATGCATTGTGCGATGAAAGGGCGAATTAAGATACAATAAAGAAAATAGTCATCATCTAAATCTATTGACGCAAATTCAAGCAGACGTGTACAGCATGTATTATCTCACAAGCGTTATTTGTTGGTTTTAGTACAGCGACTTTATTGTTGGATTTTAATGTGTTATGATGGTAAACTCTTCCTACGAGCCTACAGCTGCAATTGGACTTCTTAACTCATTGAATACTGAATTCTATTATTCCCATAGACTTTGTGCAGAGACTACCCAGGTCTAGTAGTCAGTGGGTTAAAATACGGGAGAGAGTACGAAAGAGAGAGAGGGCGAGGAAAAGGGGGGGGGGGGGCTGCATGGGATGAAAATTGTCTGCACTGCCATACACACTTAAAAGGAACAAGGAAAAAAATTAACCCAGGCTCAACTAGTTTTTTACTGGAATCTTTAATGAAAACACAAAATACTGAATTCTATTATTCCCATAGGGAGAGAGTACGAAAGAGAGAGAGGGCGAGGAAAAAGGGGGGGGGGGCTGCATGGGATAAAAATGTCTGCACTGTCATACACACTTAAAAGGAACAAGAAAAAAATTAAGACAGGCTCAACTATTTTTTTTACTGGAATATTTAATGAAAACGTAAAATAAATACAAAATTCATAACGGAATGCACAGAGCATGTCAGAAAATGTTGCAACCTGTAATCATTATAAAAGAGCAGAACAATAGGTATGGGCCAGTGATCCCACTGTTCTGACTTATTAGTAGATGTTGCTTAAAAAGTTGCAATTTATCGCAACTTTTTTGGTTGCAAATCAGTTGCAAAATTGAAACCTGTATTTTCATTCCCGCACTGTCTGTGATTTTGACAAGACGTGTATAAAACAATGGCTTTGATTGGTGTTTGCTGATCAACTACAACTTGCAATTGATCGCAACTTTGTAGCAACCACTCCTAAGAGTGATAATAGCTAAGCAAAAAAAAATCTAGCAACATTTATACATGATAAAAGAACATAACCAAGATAGAGTTGAATACTGGTGTGGCTAGGAAAATGTTAACAATTTTTTTTTAATTCTAATAAGGTGAGACTTGAAAGGTAAAAATTCAAATAAATAAAAGAAATAATAAGAACAATAATAATTATTCAAGTTGTACAATATTCATTTGATTTATCAAAGAAGAATTGAATTATTATTATTACTAATGTAATGCCTATTAACAAGCTCAACATGTAACTATTCTATGATATATATATATATATATATATATATAGGTACGGTAACTTTGCCTACGTCTACTCCCTTGGGACCACTACATCTGTTCGACTTCAGAGAAACTCGAAATGGAAGAGGCAAATAACAGGTTATAAATTATTTACAGGCCTCTATAACGAAAAAAGAGTGTGAAGTAGAAGAAGAAAACACTTTTGAAATGGCCTTGAAACTCTCTCAAAAAGGTAAACAAATTCCTATACTTTCCTTAAAATTTCCAATAATTGGGAAGTCTATGTTTGTTTGCAAAAATGCCATCGACTTCAGAAATTATCCAACTTAGACAAGTTCAACTTAGGCAGAGTTGACTATATTGATAAAAGTAAAACTTTTGTCAAAAAATCCTCCTTCAATAATTTACAAAGTGCTATCTATCTCATCACCTTCTTCACCTGTAAATACAAGTAGTTAATAACGCCAAAATAAATATCTGATTACGTGAGGCGGTATAAAGAATTTGCCAGCAGAAATTACAGACCAAATAAAACCTGCCTCATTTCAACAAAGGTAAATAACATTCAGAATTCTGCCCTCTCTTAGCTAATCGATAATCTCTTTTGAGGGCTCGATTTGATGCTTTGTCGTCAAAATGAGCAATGTATCTACTAGGAATTGATAAAAGTGTGCAAATATGAGTCGATATATATATAAAAAACAGATACAAGTGACTCTTGACTTTTTGGCGCATGAAAAGGCGGGGGGATATTCCCAACTGGCGTGGGGGCTGAGGGCCGGGTATTGATTCCGGCTCCGAGTCGCACAATGTACTTTAATTTACGCGGCAACCTTCGGACGAGAATTACAAGAGTTTCTCTTATTGGGGCAGAGAATGGCGATGAAAGCGGAGGGAGGACGGCATTCATCGAAGGCCTCGAGAAGCTTTATTTACCACCTCGCCCAGCAATAAAACCCAGTCTTCGCACCTTTGTAAACAAATGTAAAGAAAATGGCAAGCATCTATGGACCCCCCAAAGCCATGTTGCAATTTCCTTTCTACATCTATAAGAGGCTTGCCTGTATTTATTGCTCTTTGTTGGTGTTTTATCGCAGGTATATTCAAAATGGCGTGTTCGATCTACAAAACTCCACTTGTACTTTTATACAACCCCGTTTCTTTTCGAGAATCGGGATCGTGTTTGCTGTTTGGCGTAGGTTGATATTTCTTAACTTTGCCCAACATCTGAAATTTGTCCAATGCGTCACTCCTTTCGTTGGTGAAATGCCGGCTATTGATTATCGGTTTCGAGGGAGTACTGGGTGCCTTCTCCCAAGAGGGGGCGCCACATGGGGGCGAGCTTCGCGTGGCGGTTTAGTGACTTTGCAAGCGTTCCCCGACCCAACCGGGAGCGCCGTCACAGTCACTTACATTTGGCGGTCTAACCAAACGGATACTTGTTCAAACTGTCGCTGATTTTTTATTTATCTTTGGCACCCTACACTTTTCTTGGCATTTCTACATCCTTTCTCCACGAAAAGATGCAATAAAATTGAAACTTCTGACACAAAAAATTTGAATGTACTATCATCCAAATTGACATTGCCCACTATTGATCCATATATTTTCTTTAGTTATTAAGTTCAAATAATAATTAACGGCTTTTATATAGCGCTTATCAACTCTTTGTGAAAATTCCCTAAGCGCTCTACAATTGCAGCATTACTACCCAGGCTTTAGCAGTGCAGCTATTAGGTGCATAAGCTTTTTGAAGGAAAAAATTCCTACCAGGTACCCATTCACCTCACCTGGGTTGAGTGCAGCACAGTGAGGATGAATTTCTTGCTGAAGGAAATTAATGCCATAGGTGGGATTCGAACCTACGACCCTCTGGTTGAAAGGCAAGAGTCAGAACCACTACACCACAGTGCTGAAACATGCTCTCTGCAAGGTGAAGTGCATTCCAACAGGGTTGATGAAAAATAAAAAAGAAGACTTGAAAACGACAAGCATGATGAAATTCTTTTTAATATGATTGTGTAAATTCCATTGATATTATGAAGATTTATTGAAAATTCCTGACAAAAACTGAAAAAAAAAGTCTCTTGGGATGTTCTCCAATCCTAAATGCATCACAGTTATGAAAAACGTCACAGCAACATTTGATACAGCTATGCATTTGTATGATTAATTGCCATCTATTCCGGAATATGTATGAGATGAATCCAAGGCTTTCATTACAGATTAATGGCTGAGGATGTGGTAATCGTTGTCATGTTTGCTCTCACTTGTGTTCAGCTGTTGCATTATTCACATTTTAATCTTACATCATGCATATTTCACAATGGTTGGTATCTGTGTGTACAGATTTATTGTATATTACACTGTCCTGCATGCGCCTTCCTGTGTTGCTAGAGCAAAGAAGGATGCAATGATTCAAATCATTAGGCTTTTAAGCAGTTTTGAATTATTTTGTTGACTTTCCCTTGCCATCACATGTCCTTTTGTTTGTTTTTAACAAGTAATAATAATAATAATAATAATGAGCGGCTTTTATATAGCGCTTATCAACTGATTTTTCAAACCAAAATGCATTTCTGTATAAAACATCAGTGACCTTTTTCATCAGTTTGATGCACTTATGTTAGAAGAATGATCCTAAATGGTTTCTTCTTTTCAGTTTTTGTCAGGAATTTCACAACAAATCTGTATTATATAAATGAAAGTTTAGTGCATTTCGGTAAACATGAATTTTCTGACTATTACAAAAACTAGCTTTTACATTTAAATACAGCTACATCAGAGCACTTTGCAATTTTAGAATGCATATTTCAGGTACACCAAGATACCTCCAATGTTCAACAATTGATTCTTGGAATCCACTTTCGCTGAGCATATTTACGATAGCCTTGAAAATCTCACCGGCTGAATCAGAACACCTGGATAAGATCACGATGAAGCGGCTAGTATTCTTGATGACCGTTTGTCCCTCGCTGATGGTATTTACAGACATCCTGCAAGCAAAGATCAAATCGAAATCAATCTTAATTTCCGTCTTATTCCAATTATGTGTCATTTCGCATCAAGCAGGGACATTTATTACTTTTCGTGCAACAAATAAAAGCCAACATAAAGCAGATGGAAGGCAATTCATAAGACATTACAGACAGTTCCTGGTTCTTTTCCTTTCAATATTTGTTTAATGCTTTTCATTTACATAGAAAATCAAAATAAATTCACAAATATACATATGAACTTTGGAATCATAGATTTAGAGAATGTTAATTAGCAAAATCAAGAACAAAATTTATATCATCAGAACAAAAAAGGATGGCCTTTCCTTGATATGTTACTCTAAAAGCCATAAAATGACCAAAGAAGATTAATTTGCCTTTGAATTATTAAAGCATGCAACTATGCATTTCCCAAAACCCGGCAACACTGATCAGCACTCAAAAGGTTAATTAACTTTGAGCAACTTTTATCTGGTTCTCAAAATCTTAAAACAAGGTTATCTGTCCAAAATGTTACAGATTTTCCATTATCTACTGCATAGCTTTTTCAAGGAACTAGTTCTGACCAAATTTTGCATCATACTGACATAGTTATTCCAAATGAACATCCATACATCCTAATTTCCTTTCATCACCTATAAAAACCTCTTTTCGAACATTAAAAAAGAAACAACTTTCCTCATCCTTCCCTAAGGCGCTCAATCAATCGCCCCTCTCTTCATCTTGTTCCAATAGCACAAACTGGAAGACAATCTTATTTTCGGAATAAAGTGGGACAATTGCGGACACGCGCCTCTGATTAGGAGTATAACGATGGGGTCTAATGAGTCTCATTACCGCACCATTCACGGAACAAGCGGGCCAAACAATCAACGACAATGCTTCAATCACGCCCGATCAGCTGAGCACAATACAAGGTGTCGAAAAAAGACTGGTGCTTTCTGATGATGCCTAATCAGCTAGGAAGTACAAGGTATATCATAAAAAGGATGATTAAATTAATGTTTTAGAGCCTGGATAATCACCATCATCGTCATTACCATCATCATCATCATCATCATTACCGTCATCACCATCATCATCTCCATCATNGAAAGAAAGCATGATTCAAAAGCTTGTTCAAACAAAAAAATCATTGTCTGTTTCGCTATCTAAGTTAGATGTGAATATACAGACTCTGCATATTTTACAGGTATATTTAAGATAATGAATTCTTTATTGCAGTTGGTGGAAGATGAATATGATGATGGGGATGATGATGACGGTGATGATGATGATGATGACGGTGATGATGATGATGATGATGCTAATGATGATGATGATGATAATGGTGATAATGATAAAGATGATGATAATGATGATGGTGGTGGTGATGATGATGAGGACGATGAATGATGAATGATGAATGATGAATGATAATTATAACGACGACGATGATGATGATGATGATGATGATGATGATGATTATAATGATGATGATGATGATGATGATGATAATTATAATGATGATGATGACAATGATGGCGATGGTGATGATGATAATGACGATGATGATGAGGATGATGACGATGATGAAGATGATGATGAATATTGATGGTAATGGTGGTGATAATAGTGATGATTATGATAATGATGGTGATGAAACAAAGAAGAAGAAGAAGAAAAAGGTGACGATGGTGACAATAATAATGATATAGCGGTGGTGATGGTGATGGTGATGATGATGGTGGTGGGACCTTGTGTATAAGTTATGCACTATGAATAAACTACGTATAAACTAGCCCCAGCTGTTTAATATTTGTCAGTTTCATGATCTTATTCTTTGATGGCGGTGAGAGTGGTGGTGGTGGTGGTTATGGTGGTGGTGGCAGTGGTGGTGGTGGTAGTAGTGGGAGTTGGTGGTACATGTAGTGATGATAATGAAAACGAGAAGATGATAATAGCTATCGGGAAATAAGAACAAGTGAATTACGGGAGAAAATTATGAATTTGCAATGTTGAAAATTGTTTGAATATTTTAATAGGGAACATGACAAAAGTTAAAACCAAATTTGCAGTTTTGGGTCAGAATTATATTAAATCTATTTTTTTCCAACTCATGCAAGACGCAAAGTAGATGTTATTAATTTGATATGATTTATATTGATTTATCTACACTTAATCAAAACTCTGTTCCTCTAAAGTTTAGAATTATAGTGAAGAGATGAGAAAAAATATTAAATAAAAATTACAAAAATACCAAACTAAATGTTTGCTAAGAGCAGATCATAATATTTCCTTGTGGAGAACAAAAAAAAATGATAAAATTATGAAAAGCAAAACGGGAGGGTAACTGAGCAAATGATTCAGAAAGGCTAAGTCTACAAGACAAGGAACAAATTCAAACGTAATAAAAAATGGTGACCAAGCTTTTATAAATACTAAAACATATCCAGGNCATCACTCGAAGGTGGTTCTGTCATCGATCTAAAAAAGTACATTGTCACTTCCTTACATCAATACAAAGCTACATGTTAGTGGATGAGAATTTATCCTATTGACGCGAGAATTGATTTTCACAGCTTCGGACCTATTTCTGTAGTCCATTTGTCATATCGTTATGGCAAGCTTTTAAATTTGCATCGATTATGAGCTGTCAATTTGGATAGAGCCGACTGTTTCCCCCGACAATTGATTTTGAAACAATCACAACTGACAATGAGTCAACTTGATTTACATTCATTTAATCTAAGAATTTATCTGAGTAAACTTATTTAATATGATAATTTTACAAACAGAGCCAACCGTTTCCTCAACATTTGATTTTGAAACAATCACAACCCACAATAATAATAATAATAATAATAATGAATAATAATGCTATATGTATAGCATCTAATCCACTCTGTGGAGTGCTCAAGGCACATTAAGAAAATAGTGAAAGTAAGAAAAATTAACTTCAGAAGTGAACAAGTAAGCTTTTACAAGTTTCTGGACTGACAGTAGAGTACCATATGTCCCAAAAAAAAATGACAACGGGGCTTTCAGGATTAATAACTTTTGAAAATGAATATGAAAATGAATGCGGTTTGGCATGTCAAACATATAACTATTCACCTCTTTCTGGTGAAAATTTCAGGAGATTTGCTTCAGTGGTTACAAAGAAATAAAGCTTTTTGTAGCGGATGTCATAATTCCGTTCTGCACAAGTTTGTGAGGA
>BQKZ01008697.1:0-26111 GCA_036244855.1 Temnopleurus reevesii
AAATGTGTCCTAGTTGCCCATCACACCACTTTATCACCATGAATTAAAGAATAAACCATAATCATACGTATGATACATCGTTCATTAGTTGATGGCGTGTCTCTGAGCAGGTACCCAGTGTCAGATCCTGTATGAAGATCACATCGAGTCCAAGCATAAACCGGGTCTCTTTGGAGTAATTGCTGTTTCATTTGTATTATACAGGCAAACCTCGTTATAAAGAGCACTGATATAACGAGCTCTCGTTATAACAAGGTAATTTTCCTGGTCCCAACTCTTTGTATTTTATTGTATTTTAACCCTGATATAATAAGGTTTCAATATAAAGAGGTAATTCCTCTGGTCCCGACGACCTCGTTATAACGAGGTTCGACTGTATTCACTTTATCCTGTTCTCGTGGTCTAATAAGGCTATCACAATGAGTTTTTGCATAAATCTGGTTTCATTGATTAAGTACCGACGATCATACCCATAATCATATGTATAATACACCCCTGCTCATTCGAAGAGGCATGCCTCTTCAAAAGAGGAACACAATATTTTCAATCAAGGAAATAAAACTGTAACATCAAATGTTATTTATTGTCTGTCACAGGAAAGTGAGAAAATTCTAGCAAATTGCCTCATATTTCACAGATCAGGAAATTAAAGAAAGATACATCATTAATAATAATGAACGGCTTTTATATAGCGCTTCCTACCAGGTACCCATTTATCTCACCTGGGTTGAGTGCAAGCACAATGTGGATGAATTTCTTGCTGAAGGAAATTAATGCCCTGGGTGGGACTCGAACCTACGACCCTGTAGTTGAAAGGCGAGAGTCATGACCACTATACCACGGCATGTATTTAGCACTTTCCGTCATAATGGGGGAAAGTCAGAGAATTTTGTTTTGGCTTGATGGGAACAAAGAGCCATGTGTTTTTTTCACAGAAACTATGTGTCACCAACCAATAATTCTCCATACTTTGAATTCAGGAAAAGAACATAACACTATGTTTAATGCAAATATTACCCGTTATCTCCACAATCAAATCTTGTAAATTCTTTGAAAAACGTTTTGTAGATCAATACAGATTTTGGCTTTATGTTTTAATCCTATGAGTTTATTGGTAAAAAGAAAGGAAGCAACTGATTATGAAGTTTGGCAAACATTTGGATATTTATATTCAGGAGGGATGGTGGTTGACTATGGGAGGGGTTTATGATATTGAGATTAAAACCACAATGAACGATTCTTAGAATATGAAAAGGTTGTTGTTTTGTTGGTTTCAGTTCCAATAGAATTCAATTCAATTTAAGTATATATTAATTTCAGACTCAATGGCACACAGCAGAACAAAAATGAACAAAGTTAACATTCACAAGTGTAACTAGATATTCAAAATATGATAAGGCAAGAGATACCAAAAATACAACACAGTATACATAATTTATATACATAATTTATTTAATGCTTATCAGTTTCAGCTTAAACTTAGAAATCCTTCATCAATATACGAGCAGAATTATTTCCATGAACACCTACAATCCTTTTAAAAAAGAATACTTATGATAATGTCTAATATGTATGAAGCTAACCCGATCATGTACAGGTGTAGCTGTGAGTTGTAGCTGACAAGTGAAAGATTAATACTGGGAGCTCTACATGAATAAATCACACCCAGCCCTACCCAGTAGTATATCACATAAAATATTAATTTACATTCTCCCTGAATGTTGTATCCACAGACTAAAGGACATGCTACCCAAAGAATACGTGAAGGTTAAGGGAGTGGAGAAGAGAATATAAACCGTAAGTATAAAGGAGTGTGGTAACATGTCAAAACACAATACATGACTGAAGATAGTTGATACAATCAAATGTTTTTTGTTGGAAGTGAATGTGGAGCTGAGACAAAAGATAAGATATCCGGAATAGGAATGTGATCAGTTATGTTTTATGATATTCCAGCTGCCTTGTGCAAAGGTTCAGATTTATATCGTAGATAAGAACATACTTCCTTGCAGGCTGTATAAGCACTTCAAAAATTTCGAGAAATGATGATTTGAGAATTTAAAGGCTTAACTTAGTGAGATTTTCCGTTTAGTAGCACAAGTGAATTGGATCTTGACCTGTTTTAAACTGTATGTATGGATACAAAGATGTAAAGTCTCAATAAAAATTTGCCTTTTTAATTGCCTCTTCTTATTTTTTTTAGTAGCATGCTTGAATCTCAACATAAAATGTGTTGTCATTTTTAGAGTATTTTGGAGGAAAATGTCATTTATTAGTGGAACGATCAGAATTAACTTAAATCTTTATCTTTTTTACAAGCTTGTAAAGTACAAGCATACTGCTTTGAAGAGTCTGCAAGGTTTGTTAACTATGCATAAAGATATCAATCATCCTTATTCAGGCAAAGTTTTGGTCTGGACTTCAACATTAATGAAGGATAAAGTAGAGATCTGTTTGTAATGTATTTCTTTGTTAAGCAAAGTAATATCCCATTTAAGATGGGACGTCGAAAAAGTAACCCCCCAAAAAATCACTAGCAATGTTTGTAATAATGAAGTTTCTTGTACGTGCCAAATGTTATTTGAAAGACTGCAGCACGTTTGTTTCTGTCATTCAAGTACATGAATGTTGGCAGTACTCAATGTTAAGATCAATGGAAAAGTAGGTCATGTAGTCAGATATGATTAGAGTGTGATCCACTTTCCATCCTAACAGACAAACGTTGGTTATGAGTCAAATCATTATAGCGTCATGACAAACTACATTTTAGCAAATGATGGTACGTTGATAGAACTTGCAGATTGTATACATTGTACAGTGTATTGTGTATTGTATAGTGTTGTTCGGTCCAACTGTTTCATGTCCAATCTAGCAACAAACACTCCATTCCCAATTCCTTTACATAACATGTGGTAAAGTGAACAAATATTTTGTTTTAATACATAACACATTAGATGTATGCGTAAAGAAAGTGGTCTATTGTATACTGCCAAGAAGACAAAGAGTTGATCTATCGAAGAAAGTATTAAGCACATCACAGATTAGTATGGAATTCCAAGTAAAATAATCGCCTAAATATAATGATGTAATTTTAGTTTTCTTTTCTTCATGATCCGATGTAGAATCACAAATATCAGGTTCTTGTTCTTCATTGAAAATTGTTTTTCCCACTCTTTTGTGAAGCTCTCTACTTCACGTTTACTATTTGCATGTACTCACATCATTGATTGAAATAGATGAAAACAAGTAAAAGAAAAAATATCATGAAAAATTGATGGAACCATTGGTTGACAGTCTGATTAACCTTGAGACAATTAAATCACTACTAGCACATATCCATCCCATCCAATATAATAATTGATGCATAGTTTAATGTTGAGATGTTCTCTTTCTTAGTTGATGATATTTGATTTAAAAAAATTTGATGTGGATTGCTGCTTTTTTATATTTTAGGAGCACAGAGAAATGATTGGAATGACTGAACTAGATGCAAAAGTCAAGTACACCCAGCACTGTCGATCACTGAAGACATACGGTATCACCTTCTTCTTAGTTAAGGTAAGTCACTGATTTATTTTCTGTTTAGGCCTCGGTCACATGGAAGCCTGGAATCAACACGATTCAAAATGACTCTTTGTTAATTCGCTTTAACTCCCTCAGAACAAAGAGTCGTGTTAAATCGGGTTGCTTCCGGGGCCCTGTGTGACCGGGGCTTTAGACATAGTAAATTATGTTAAACAACTTCTCTTCTTTCTGAAGTGAATGAATGATGGACTAGTATCACAATTAGTCAACAGAATTTCATTTGGAATTGAATAGCAGATTGAATTTTGATGCACTTCATGTCATCTAGCATTTACTATCTTCTGGTTATCTACAGATGGCATTGGCTGAAATGAGACGGGTGATATTTTATCACTTAATCATTAGGCTAAGAATAAATAGAATTTCTTGTACCTAGTCTTTGTTAGAGTCATTCTTATTTTGAAGACAACCTAGTGAAACACACCACTTGTGGATTGTTCAGCTATATCTTTTTAATTGCTACCAGGAAGTCTTAGACATGAACAAGAAATTATTTTGAAACTAAGTATTACACCTTGTTTACAAATCAGATTTGAAAAAGGGAAAACTACTTCAGGATAGTGCCATTTGCACACTTTTGGTGTCAGATGTAAACAATTTATATTGCCTGTATACGTCACATTCAAACCAATACAATCACTTTTGTACTATTCGGAGATGCACCATCATCGAATTTAAAATTAGTTTCCTGAAATAGACAGTATTTCTACCCGAGAGATATATGCTTTAGTCTTTTATTGAGATTAGCTAACCACAAACGCCTTACACCATAGATCATCCGAGGCATTTTGTGTCACTTTCTTTGTTGTAAGAGAAGCCACAGACATCAATTACGATCAATCAGTGGTGTAGTTTGCATTATTTAGAATTGGTTTCATTGTGCATTACTACTCTTGGAATATCAAAGTTTTATCTTCTAAAAAGTTTGTTTGTTTGCTTTTTATTCTTTGGAACGTTTGTTGTTTTCTTCACATTTTGTTTTGCAATTGTTTTTTGTAGAATATTTGTACATGAAATTCAAACATTTAAAAACAGACAAACCTACTTTTCCATTACAAAAATCACATTTTTATATGCAGTTGCTGGAACCATTTCTGTATTTTGTTTTAACCCATTGACTCCTGAAATATGTAATCCCAATAGACTTTGTGCAGGGAATGCTCCATTCAAGTAGCAATAGGTTAGTTGAATATTAGAAACAAATTAATCAATGAAATTGTGGATTTATGTACATGCATGTCACTTTTATTTTGATGAGTTTTGCTTTACAATTAATCTACTATGCATTGACACATTTTACACATGACGAAAATGATGTCAAATGATGTCAAATTTACCCAACACAAAAATCATTTATCTACCCAACACAAAAATCATTCAATTGATAAAGGAAATGATGTTTTTAATCTACATTGTGTTTATATTTTCATCATTTCTACTTCACCATTAGTCCGCTAATCATTTACAGTAAGGACAGAAATAAAGTTGACAGTGTCCAACCATGTCTCACAAAAATGTGTGTTTTATAGGGGCTTTTTTTGGACACCGTACACTTTATTTCTGCCCATACTGTTTGTTTCAGTCATGTTTAAACTAATGGGTGATAATCAGGAATTACTTGTAATCGCCAATTCCATATATATTCTATATATAATAGGAAAAGATGAAAGGGAAGAACAAGCTGGTTCCTCGTCTTCTGGGTATCAACAGGGAGAGTGTGGTACGTGTGGATGAGAAAACCAAGGAGGTTAGTAAACTTGTTTGAACCTCGCTTTTGCTGACATCGTTATAACTATCTTTAGATTTCAGGAGGGCATTGCCTTATAGGATGATACTCCCACTTCGTTCGATACAGAGAGTGGCAAACTTAGTCGCTTGTAAGAGATATTGCATTTATGACGCTTATTTTCAAAACCGGAAATGATTTGGACATAGATTTTGTGGTTTGGAACATCAATTCTTTGTAAGCATCGAACATGTTTATGTGTACCTGGATTTGCAGGAACTGACAATCTATACATTGATTTCTATTTTTTCTCATTTTTGTTCAAACAGATAATTTGAGATACCTAAGTTTTGTTGAAAAAGAAAGTTAAAAAAATATTTATGATGAATTTGTAGAATGCGTATGCTAGAAATTATGAAAGTAATCAACTAGTTTGAGAATTTCTGATTGATCCATGTTTACCTTCTTGGTAGACTAGAATAATATTACTTGTAAACATGTTGTTTTGATGTTAACTGATATTTTTTCCTGATCGTTTCAATTAATTCATATTTTCCTGCAATCTTTTTGATACCTATTTCTTTTTCATATGCCTCTACTGACATTCATTGATGTGAAATCTCTATTCATTTTACAGATCTTGAAGACATGGCCTCTGACCACTGTGCGACGTTGGGCTGCATCACCGAAGAGTTTCACCCTTGACTTTGGGGATTACTCTGACTCTTATTACTCTGTACAAACCACCGAAGGAGAGGCCATCGGAGCTCTCATCGCTGGATACATTGATATCATCCTCAAGAAGGTACCTACTTTTTAGATCTTAAATGGGTGCTTTGGATAAATTAACCATATAGAGAATTAGACAGTCAAATAATGTTGAATACCCCTCTAGTCAAATATGATCATTTGAAAGCATAGGTTTATTTGGCTTAGTGGACATTTCAAAATTCACCAAAATCTATGTAATTGTGATAGAATTCGATCATCCAAATATTGACTTTCAAGTTACTGTAATAAATGTTTTAGAGAAGTTTGCACAAATGTAATATTCTCTTTGTCATTCCTGTTTGCCACTCTGTACCCAAGCCTTCTCTGTCTGCATTATCTGAGAAGACTAATTTATTTTTTATTACATGCTATACTGATATATAGATTATTACCTCTATCCATTTTTATAAACTGCTGAAGCAACTGTAAATAAACTTATACTAATTATTTCATTTGAATATCATCCAACTCCTTAAATATCATTCAATTTCCGTCTTTGTTATGATCAGCAAAAAGGCAAGGATCGTATGGGTCTGGAAGGAGATGATGAATCGCTACTGTTTGAGGAGAATGTTAACGCAACGAGGGCCCGAATCATTCAGCTACAGACAAACAAGAAAGGTCACATGACTGAGGGATCTGTTGCTATGCCAGGACTCATGAGACCAGGAGGAAATGGTAAATTAATCTTTTATTTTGCTTTTTATATTCCAAATACTTGAGCATTTTAGTTTTAGTATTTCAAATCCGTTATGAATGTCAATTATGTTTTGAACCTTTTAAAAGTATTTGTTTCCCGAATCAGTTTAGTGCATGGAATTCTCATTGGTTGATTTATAAAATGACTTCAGGGGTGTTGCTAGAAAATTGCGCCCAATTACAAATCAGCTGCAAATCACTGCACACTTTCAAACTTGCATGGTCTGTGCTTCTCAAAAGATGGACATGGAATTCTGGTTTTGAGCGCATGTAAATTAACTGCAACATTCCATTGATGGCAGTATTCTATGGCCACCTCTAACTGTGAAGCCACACAAGACCCATTGATTGCATAGTACCTATGTTGTGCTTGACCATGATTGCAAAAAATAAATAATTTTTATGTGAAATTTATGAATTGAACTACTGAGTACCTGAATTAAGGTCTCATAGTGATATTTAGATTGAAACTAAACTGAGTTCATACGTAGTTCCTTAGCTGGTCATTTAGACAAATAAAACAGGAGATAACGATCTGAATAACTTTCCTCTGTAATGTAGATTTTCCTGAATTACGGGAATGTCAAATTTTAGTTGGCAATTTGCAGTGTTCATAAAAACGTGATAAAATTTAATTCAATTTATCAATATTTTTTCATGTGAAAAATAGACAGATAAAAATGGGAGATATAATCATGAAAAATTTCCATCTGTGTTTGCTGACTTAATCTACAGGGTTTTTGGTTTTTTATATTTTTTGTTCTTTTTGGCTCAGTCAACTTTTGTTCTTTTAGTTTAGTACTAATCAAACTGTAGTCACTGTTGGGTTACCAGTCTTTTGTTCATGAGAAAATAGAAATGGATAGATGGGTGGTTGACATGGAAATGTCAAGGGATACATTTTGACCATCTGTATTTGCATAACTCCACAGTGCTGGCAACATAACTGATCACATTCACAGTTGTATCAACCACACGTGACATGTTATTGATGACATTTTACGCTATATTGGAGAGTGAGAAGAACGATGCATGCAAAACAAGAAAACTGCAAGTTGCTCTCCATTTTTAAAAATTATGTCCCATATTGTGTTAGTTCTCAAAGCAGTGAGAGCTTTAAGATGTGTGATTTCCTGGGCCATATTGCATAAAAAGTTGTGTCAAAATGCAGCTCCGTTTTCAACCAATCAGGAGCGTGTATTTGGGACTTGCATTTGATTTTCATAGTTGCATTTAAATGCAACTTTTTATGCAATCGGGCTTGTTAAGATGATAAACTTACCTGTACATCACAGATCAATATCAGTAAAGTTGCTACCATGTACAAAGCAAGTTTTGCTCATGGTCATGTTGTCTACTGCAAAATTATGCTTGTAAAGTTGTATCCGTCTTGGTTTTAGAGCATAATTCATAAGTATTATGATTGTTGACCCTTCATCGAATCAAGATGCTCATATTTCTTGTCAGATTAAGATTTTATTCAAATTGCTATTGATGGTTTTGTAGTGAGGCATGTGATTTAAAGCTCTATTTGTTAAGCTTTATAGTTGTTTTGAGTAAAAACATGTTTTTCAAGGTCGATTCTGATGCTAAACCCTAACTAGGCCGGGCTATTTTAGGAGTTCTCATAGCTGGGTATCATGTAAACTACAAATTTGCAGTATCAGATTTTCGAAAAAAAATACACTTTATTTTCAATTCAATAATTATGCTAATTTATGCATAAAAATGCATGTTGTGCTCTAAATCACAAAATACTGGTGATGGAAAGCTAATATTGGGTATAGGTATTCCTGGTATCATATCTAACAACCCCAAATAAAAAAAAATTGCACTGACAAATTTAATTTCTTATGTTTTTTTTTATTGTTTTTTTTTCAATTAATGAATTTCATTATTTTTTTACCTTTTGTTTTCTATTGTTTTTTAGCAAAATGTAGTGCAAATATTTTTGTCAAGCATAATTATGCTAAAATGAATTAATTTTAGCCACTTAAAGCAAAATTATGAATTTTTATGTGAATTAATTGAAAAAACACAATTTGCATTGAATCTGTACACAAAATCACGATTTTGAAGCAGTTTTGAGGCTGAAATGCGTGTATAAAACGTTATGTAACGTTGTAACGGTAAGTCCGATTTCCGTGCAAACGGTCTTGAAATTTGCAGGAAACTTGAAAGGAAAAAGTCAGAGAGCTGCATTATCAGAAATTTTTGCACGGCGAAATGATCACAAAATTCATAGAAGGGGGTGGGGGCCCCCAGCCTAGTTAGGGTTAAAGAAATCTATTCCTTTCATCTCTATTTTGATATTTGCTATTGAAGTACATGTAGCTGCATATAAACTTTAAATGATTTTATTTTTTCAAATTAAATATCACTCAGGTTTTTTTCTTCTTTTTCTTTTGTTGAGTGGTAAGTCACAGTCTACAGAAAACCTGCCAGTGCCATTAGACTTTTATATCTTTAATCACCCTCCCCTCTATTCTCCTGTCCTTCACAGCGTAAGCGGTGAATTCGGGAGTCCTAGAAAGAACTAGTTTATGGGCTGTTATTAGGTGTTCTAACTTGGGGAGGGGTTACTAAAAAAACACACCAATTGAAATAAAAGTAAATAAAAAGAGTAAATAACAAATATGCTGGACACGAGATTGAATTAAAGTGTCAACTTAATAATAAAGCATTTATTTACAAATGAATTAAAAAGATTTTTTCAGCGAAGTGAATAATTATATAATAAAACAAACAATTAAAATCAATAAAAGTTAACCTACAATAAAAACTTATCTTTAACACTTACAATCATGTCAAACTTAGTTATGTTCTATTTTTACTTACACTACAGGGTAAGGGAATATTACAGGTGGGATAATTGGGAATTTTGTAGTAGATGTGATCACTTACATGCACGCGAGAGTTTATTTCGAATGTGAACATTTCCTTGACGTATCTACTCACGAACTTGTAGAATTGCGGGAATGGGACAGCAAAAGGGGATCAGGATTCAGAACAATGTCTGAAACATAGGAACTCAAGGAGATGGGCACAACAATCATGGAACAGGTACCTTTTTGGAACTTCAGGAACAACTTCAGGTGGACTTGAACTTGAGCAATATCAGTTTAGCAAAAGGTTAATGGTACCGAATCGCAAAGCTTTCTCGTCATCAGGATTTAAAACAGTTTCTCACTTGGCCATAAGAGTTCCCTTAAAGATTTTAGACTTATCTCAAAGTTGGACATTCACTAATGTCTCTCTTACTGGAACACCAAAGATTATTCTTTTCAAAGTCAGTTCGATGCTTTATCGCTTTGATGACGGCTGAAGTTAATAGTTAGCTGGGGCAAAGAATGGGATGGGTATACAAGGGACCTTACGGGAACTTCTCGGGCACTCTGCTATCTCTGGGGTCTCTCTGCTCTCTCTGACTAAATCTACATCTCACATCTACTTTGAAACCTTATTCCATTTCTTCTGATTGGTTATCAAAATTGAAAAGGGGAGGGATCAAATATAAACTTAACTTTCATCGGTCACTGGTCACTTCCCTCAATCCACTGACCAAAGCAGGGATAAATTCAGGGAAAATATGTTCTTGACCTTGGTAACGTTTGGAAATGACCTACACAGTTACACCTGTTTTCAGTGGAATAGGGGCAAAGCATAAAAGAAATAATAACCTGTAGGAGTAACCACTTCCTCTGAATACTACAATGTTTACATCTGGTATTGGCCATATTTGGTTCTTTCCAACTTTATGAATGGGATGATGCAAGCACTGAAGTCAGTATTTATCAACATTGGCCGAAATCTAGGAATCTTGAAGGTCTCAGACCATTAGGATGTGTGAGGTAGCTAACATTCATGGGAGGGTGGACATATTTATTACAGGGAGTTGATCTCTTGACCAATGGTCGAGTAACCTATTCGTCTCTTCTCTACGGACTTCTTATACTGGGTCTCAAATATATTGAACAATTGATATAGGGCAAAAGATAATTAGTTAGAGTTAAACAGCTAATATTCTACTGTCCTGTATATCCATGAACGTCCGTTAGGAGTGACCTACAAAATTTATGGCTTCTCAAAATTGACAGGGTAGAAATATAATCATAATACAGAAAAGGATACTTAAACTAGCAATCTTGCAGTCAATCAAGTTCTTATTTTACACAGAGGCTCTACACTGGTAAAAGAAGGGAAGTTTCTTTCCTCAATATAGCTCACATAAAGACCTTTATCTCATCCAGACTAAATATACGCTACCTGTTTTTTATTTCAAAGTCTGGCCACGCAAAACTGGAAACCTTCCCAGGCTACCCATTTCCACATCTTTTCCTTCCCCTTCACAACTTTTCATAGATGGGCTTGTTTCCTTCAGCAACCTTTCACCTTCAAATGGGGGTAGATACAAGTTCAGCACAGTATGTTTGTAGTTTATGATTTATAAACAGCCAGGATCCTATGCAGGGTCCCGTGCAGGGTCCCATGCAGTTGGCACAAACAATATTACATATTCATTATATAACTACAATGTTTCGCGGCTACTTAATATACGGAAGTAACACATACTTTATTTCATAACTTTTGTTTCTCTTGGTCAATTTCAATAATCTTTACATCCAACTTAAGTAAAATTATTATGACACTAATTAACCGAGAACAATTATGCCATTATTAATGTAACACAAAATCCACCTACAACTGTAATTGTGTGTGTTTGCACCACATATTTTCTATTACGTTACATGGCGTTGTCGATATAATCCATTAAATGCCCTCTATGATATCTATAAGCAAAACATGCAACAAAAATAATTTTGTTACAATATTGTATATGCTAACTGATGCTGATTTCAAAGTCTGGCCATACAAACCTGGAAATTTTCCCAAGCTACCCCTTTCCACATCTTTTCCTTCCTCTTCACATGTTTTCATTGATGTGTTTGTTTCCTTTAGCAACCGTTCACCTTCAAAATAGGGGAGCTAGAATTTCAGCGCAGAATATTTCCAGTTTATGGTTTAGGAGGTTATTTTTGTAGCTTTTATGGCTGCTTATATTTTGAAAACCTGACCAGAACTTGTTATATTCATTTGTCTGTACTCCATGACTATGATCATAAGTGATTAAACTGATCCTGAGCTGTATGCTTTTTTTCAAACATTTTTTATTGTTTGTTTCTCTCTTCTCTCTTGAGAGAATTCTTCCCTTTTTTCAGTCTTTCCTTCTCCTTTTAATCTCCCCCTTTCTCTTTGTCTTTCTATGTCTGTGTTTGCTTGATGTATCTTTATTATTCTATGCTTGATGTATCTTTATTATTCTATTTTCATTTTCCTGTGATATACTGTCTGTCTCTTTTTTGCCACAGTCATCCTCTGTTAGAATCTTTATGATTAAAAGGTGATTGATTTGACATGTTTATATGTTGGTGCTCTATAAGTTGGAGATTTGATATACTGAATTAATTGGTGTTTTCCTCTGCTGCTTCCATTACCCTATCACTCCCTCTTCTCCCTTTCTCCCCCTTCCATACCCCCTGTTCTTCTCCAATTTCCACCCCCCACTCATCATCCCCTTCCTCATTCACCCCTCTCCGTTAATACCTTCATATCCTTCCAAACTGCCATCCATTCTCCTCCCATTCCTCTTCCCTTTTCCCTTTCCTTATCCCTCCACTCCTCCTTTCCTCCACCCCCTCCCATCCTTCCCCTCCCATCCTTCCCCTCCCCTTACCTGCTTTACCCTCTGTTCCTTCCTCTGTTTCCCCATTCTCTCCACCTGTCCTCTTCATCTTTTCTCCTCCCCTTCCCCCTCCAATCGCCCTCCTCCCTTTCAATCGTCTCCTCTCCTCCTCCACCTCCACTCCTCCCATTCATCTCTCCCACCCCTCCTACCCCTCCACTCTTCCCCCTTACCCTTCCCCCTTCCCCTCTCCCCACTCTTCCATCCCTTCCCCTTGCCTGCCTATTGACTTCCTCCCCACTATGAACTTCAGCTGGGACGTTCACCACGGGTGAGATGCAGGCTGCCCAGCAGGCCATGACTACAGGCTCAGCACGCCAGCAGCATCAACCACCACTGGTGAGTCTACTTTTAAAATCTTACTCATCCTTAAACATTCTATTATTAAAGATCTACCCTTGAGTAATGATAAAAATCGTTTTGGGAATGGTTACTTTATTGTTTTGCATGGAAATTATTGTTATCTTCATCGTGATAATTGATGCGATTTTAAAGCACTTCTATGAAAACAGTCAAAAGAGAAATAAATAATCAGAGGTCTATTATTTTTGTACATCACTCTACACATAATCCTTACTTGTTTGAGCATGCAAAATGGATTTGTTGAGATTGTTTAGATTACACTGAAAAAAAACCCACGATGATTGACCCTTTTCAGGGGACATTTTTTAATAGACATTAGTAGTATGAAAATGGATTTCATAGATATGATGATAATTGTACAATTCCATGGGACATTTCTTATATTAAACACAAATGGAACAGAAGTAGATTATATCATATCATTGCTTGCAATATGCCTTTTCTTTATTAATATCATGGTATGCTGTAGGCTTCACTTGGGTATGGAACGCAAGTAATTTCTAAACTACACCATGTTACTTTCACTGTGATCGCATCCAATTAAGAAAGAATGTCTAAGACATTGTCTTCATTGAATGAATGAGAGAATCATTTAAATACAAATCAATATACATGTACATGTGTGCACCAGTATTTTGGTTCAGGGTCGAGACTGGCTATCTTCCTTCCAGCAGTGGATATGGATCATAGTTTAATTCTTATGCAGCTTATATTGATCATGTGAGCTTATGTTCTTCCTGTAGCTATTTTGATAAAACATTTAGATTATGTTGATTGTTTAATTGAATGCATTTAT
This sequence comes from Temnopleurus reevesii, assembly GCA_036244855.1. Lineage (NCBI taxonomy): Eukaryota > Metazoa > Echinodermata > Echinoidea > Temnopleuroida > Temnopleuridae > Temnopleurus > Temnopleurus reevesii. The sequence continues at coordinate 13,684 of BQKZ01008697.1, forward strand.
TATGTAAAACGCTTTGAAATTGTTTAGAATTAAGCGCTATGAAAATTTTACATCTTCTGTATTATTATTATTATTATTATTATTATCATCATTATTAAATTCTTGTATTTTTGTGTTACATCAACACTTTCCATGAGTTTGTGAATAAGAATTGTCTTCCAAGTGTATGTGTTTCTTATGCAATGCCTAATAAATGATAATTGTTTTAAGATATAATTTTGTATATCCTTTGAGCTTGATAAACATCAATAAGTATAACTTCCATTTTATTGAAGGAAATTTGTATTCATTAATAAGAAAATAAGATTTGTTATATGAAAGTTAAAAAAGCATTGAACTTCCCCAAATTTTGTTGAAAACATTGAAGAAATTACTTAAAATGAGTTAGATGACATCCTGACATGTGTTTGGGGTGAATTTTGGATTGCCGCCAGACTCTTTTCATCCGACCATGTGTTATGGAGGAAGTGATATCACTATGCTGCGTTTTGATCCTAAACAAGGGGTTAGAGGGCGTTAGTCACACCGCCTGACCAATGTCAAACATAGTGCACTTGAACATGGATGTACTACTTGATCGTATGTGCATCTACTTTTGCTTTAAAAATATTTGCAAAAAGCAGAAAGTTATACCCAATTATTTTCTTTTCTGCTTCAAATTCGTACTTTACATTTACCTGAAAAGCCTGAGAGACACAGGTTGAGCATGGACATGACACTTCTCATTGTGATCATACATATCCAGTAACCTACCGATTGGTTTTCCCCTAATGCCAATTTGTAATATACACGTCCAACCTGACTTAAGTTGCCACCGAAGGGAAAAATTGGGCACTGTTGACAGGTGACCACAATATAGTGGTTCTCTTACATATGTCAAGAGGGGAGCAATACAGCTGACCATTGTAGACAGGTGGTCACTCTATACAGGTGGCCACCTAGAATAGTCTGTCATTCCTGTAGAATCTAAACATCAAAAGTTGTTTTACAATGCAACTGTTTCTGATATTGAGTCAGTCTGGGTACTTGTTTGGTTCAGTCTGATGGTGTCAGTCTGATGGTGTGACTGCTCCCTGCAGGTCCCGATATGAACTCTTTGAGGTAAACCATGTACGTACGTAAGTTGGCTGGATGTGAAACTGTAGGGAACGGGGGCCTAGTGTGATGTTCAAGCACAGGTGTAGAGCAGTAGCTTATAGGATGTCTATGTCTGTGCACTGAAATGCTACCTCTCTGTCGTATGTTCTACAAGCTGCCGATGCCTGTTGAACTTATCTCTCTGTTAACTACTTGTCATCTTGAAGGATGTATTTAGGAATATATTCACAATGCCTACAATGTATGACATGTTCTTGTAAGTAGTGGGATTTTGTTCTCTTTTTAATTGAAATATTTGCATGATTAAAAGGACAATAATAGTGATTATTACGGTAAACAAACTCATATTACAGAGATGCCAACTGTTGCAGAATATGCATGATAGTATACTCATTACTAATCACAGGCGATTTGACCTATTTTATGTTATGTATATGATATTGTCAATATGAAGAGAGTGTTTCTGGATATTGCTATTTTAATTTTTCTCCAATTTGATTACATCCTAAATTATAAGATATTTAGTCTATGCCAGGCCTGGCATGTACCGTACATGCCAAAAAAAAAAAAAAGATTGTTTTTATTAGTGTTAAGTAAATCCCTTGAGATGTAAAGTGGAAATTTCTCATTATTTTCATATATCTAAAGGATTTACTTTGATTCATTTTTTTTTTATTTGATCTGAGGCTAAATAAGTATTAATGGATTTTTAAGTATTTCCATGTAATACACCTTGAATGCCATTGTGTTGGGGTAATGCAGGGTAGATCAATTGTGATTCAAATTGGTATTCATTTATACTTATTCTTTTCTTTTCTTCTTTTTTTTTAAATTACCAACTGCATTTTTATGTATATTTCTTTAAAACAGTGATCTTTTCAATAGAATGATAATATTTTCCACTTCGAACTTTTTTGTCTTGTTCATTTTGGTTGCTCTAATTTAATAAGAGGTCATTCTTTGGCAATTGAAATTTGCAAAATGGATTTCAGAAAACATGTCTTTAAAATATCAATAATCCCTTCCTTGTCAAAAGGAGGGGAAAATTTAATGAAGAACTTACATGCCTGCTCAGTCACAGCTGATTTTTCATTGTTCGACCATGTTCTTTTTTTCATTTGTATAAACCTTTAGGTTTCAGTTTTAGTTTGCACAGGTCTGTAAAACAAATTAATGAAATATCCTGACCAAACATCTGTCTGCTTATTAATGTATTGAGAGCAGATATCAGTTCTGATCTTCATGCTATTATTTAATGAATTGATGTTTAGAATACATCATGAATTTATTTTGCTATCACAAGTTCCTTTGGAATTAAAACATGTTAGATAATCAATTATCTGCTTGTGAAGTAATGGCATGAAGTAATGGCATGGACAATTGTTTTCTTTAATGATATTAAAGTTCAATCAATGAATAAAGATGCCATCTTACTTTACATGAATGCCAAAGAAAAATAGATTATGTATACAGTTGAACCAGTTTTTCTCTCATAATAGAAAGCAGAATGATAGTTCTACATAATTATGAACATCTTCATGTGTAGTCCTCATGAGGTTTAAGACAATAGATTGAGCTGCAAACATTTTGGAATATTGATGAGGGGAATTATTATCTAAATTCAGAGTTCCCTTGCACATGAATGACTAAAAATATTGTTATCATGCTTTCTCCCATAAATTGTTGTTAAAATGTTTGGCCTTATTACATTCTATCATCTAGCCTTAAATATATTCCAGAATGTTTGCACGTACTGTGTAAAAAGAAATATTAAAAAGAATTTGATGTATATGCAGTGTACAATGTAAGAATCATATTCTTTATCCATGGGAGTACTTTTACTCCAATACTTGATAACGGTATATAGTCAGTTTTGCAACCTTAAATTTCAAAGAGTTTACCTTATTCTTTTTTTTTTTTTCATCATATATTAGGATCAGGCCAAGAGGCCTGGTATGACCTCAGCCCAACAGAACCTGATGACAAACATCAAGAGAGGATTCACAGCAATGGAAGAAGCAAGGAACGATCTGGGCACTCGGGCTGAGCTCCCTCCATTGGGATCAGATCAGGTAGGTCCCCCCACACACTTATTCTTTTTTTTCCCATTTTCCATATTCATAATAATGTTATTTGAGGAGATTTCTAGGCAAAACATGTCTTTTTGTAAACTTTTCAGGTCCTGTTTATGATTGTAAAAGTCCTCAACACCTAAATCACTGATGAACCTTGATATCAGATGATGGCAGAGTTTTTGTAATTAGAATTGATTATTCCTAATTTGGTGAGAGAAACCAGTATTAATTATTTGGTTGAGAAGAACTAATATTTTAGTTTCATATTAGAGATTGTGATGATTGTGCTTTTATTAAATTTGATATCAATAGATCATCAGTACTTTTACAAAATGGCTTACAAACGTGTATTATAGATTATGATTATAAATGGAAGAATGCAATATCTAACATCTTGCTCGTTCCGAGATATCGATCACTTTATTTGGGGAAGACCCATAGGAGCATATACAATTGTAATCTGCAGTGTTGATAAATGTGGGTTTTTCTATCTCTTTTGCAGTTAAGTGAATATGTCACATGAAAAATGACTGTCTACTGACCACTTTTTTGCATGAAAAAGTCAAAATTAACAAAAATGTAGAGACTGCGAATACTGCCCTCTTTCTTTTTTATGGGGGGAGGCAGTAGGTGCAAAAACTAGAACATTGATAGTGATAGTGTGCTTCTATTGCATGTATGTACTGAAAAACTCTTTATTTAGTATGATAATAGTGAGAATGACTTATTTTTTTCCTCTCTCTAAATTACATCTTTAGGCTTCAAGGCAATGGAGAGACAACGTAATGGAAGTGAACAAGCAGAACATCCAGTCCCAACTGAGTGCCATGGCTGCTGCAACCGCTGGTATCATCAGCGAGACGTCTGGATCTGCAGAGGATACAGACTACACTGCTGTCGGGTCGCAAGTCACTACCATGTAAGATTGTAGTAGAAATAGGATAGCACATGTAGGATATAGAAGAAAGGTATACAGATATATGATGTGACTGGTGTTATAACATGCAAACTTGTATATGTAATTGCCATGATGCAAAAATAAAGTCTGAATTGTACAGAAGTGAAGCAAGTGAAATTGAAGTAGGAAGTATGGTAAAATTGGAAGTAAGGATGGCAGATGTAGGATATAAAAGGATAATGCTATATCAGGCAGCCCTCAGGAGTTACTGAGGATAAAAACTATACTTCTGTGGGGTCACACAACCTTACCATGTAAGATTAGTGAATATAACGTGAAGTAAAAGTGGTAGATGTAGGATATGGCTGGTGGTATAACTAGCAGTCCTCTAGTGCTTCAGATGATACAGACTATACTGCTATTGAATTACATTTCACTATGTTCTACCATGTAAGATTGTATTGCCTGGTAGAACTAGGATAAATGGATGGATGGATGGACGGACGGACGGATGGACGGGTAAATAAATGAATGAAAATGTATGAGTGAATAGAATTAATGAGTAAGATTAATGTTTGAATGAAGGAAGTTCACTCTAATTCTGATTTACTTTATTTTTTTCCCGTCTATGCAGCTCCTCCAACTTGACAGAGATGACAAAGGGAGTGAAGATGCTTGCTGCCCTCTTAGGTACCGATGGTGACAGTGAGAAGCTTCTTGGTGCTGCCAGAGATCTCATGGATGCTTTCTCTGATCTGCTCAAGTATGCACAGCCTGACAGCCAAGAGGTAAATATTTGATATTCAGCCTTCCCACCAATCTTTGCTTCACTATTCCAAACACTTAGGGGGTGTTGTTCAAAAGTTGCAATTGATCGCAAGTTGCAATTGATCAGAACGCGCAATCAAAATGATTGTTTCATGCGTTTCTTGTTTAATATGCATACCATGTGCAAACGGAAATGTGCGTTACACTTTGCAAAGTTGCAGTTGATTTGTAGTTGATTTTGAACAACACCCCCTAAGTCTGTAGGTTTGTAAGGGGATAGGTGGGTGAATATGATTTTTCATTGAATTTGTTACTTTCTCTGATCTGCTCAAGTATGCACAGTTTAATAGCCAAGAGGAATCAATTAAATGTACAGATGGAAGATTGTTTGTTTTATAAATCCAAACTTGATGACATGTGTTTGCATCCCACTGCTGCCACCATGAAATCTACTCTTAGTTCATATTGATAACATAACTCTTTTAGTAACGATATTTTTTTATGTTAAAAATGGTGTGGGTCTCAAATGACAAATATAGAGAAAAATACTTATATTCTAATAGAATAAAGTTAAAAAATAAGAACTTGGGTAAAAGATTGAAGATGGTGTGTAATTGTACGCTTAACAATCCTGTATTTGTGGTATAATCTTATAAAGATCTGCTTTATATAAGATAGATATTGAAGTGATATTCTCTCTAATGGCACTTGTTATGCATGTATAAACAATTTTATTTCATGAATCTCTTGAAGAGACTAACTGTGAACTTTCAAAATCTATACTGAATTATCATCAATTTACAATTTCAATTCTACAGCCTCGTCAAAACTTACTTGGAGCAGCCAATCGTGTGGGAGAGACCCAGAATGCATTGTTGCGCTGCATGGGCAGTACCGGTGATGTTGACCCAAGATTCCAGGTACATCAATTATTTCTTTTCTCGCTTAGCACTGTAAATGTTTCCAAATTCAAGCTGTTGTGTATTGTGCATGTAACTACTCAATCATTATTTGATTATACCTGCTGTGAATATGGTGGGAATGACATCCACTTCTATTTCATATAGGAGCATCTTCTTTGTGCTCATAAATTTGTTTGATTTATTGCTCCATAGGTTAGATTTATAATTTTCATTACTAGTAATCATGTCGCAGAAAATCCCTAATTATGGAGACTATATATTATCATCACATACTTGATGGATGACGTTTTATTTCTCAATTTTACTTTCTATGTCAGGATACCATGCTGTAGTGGTACTGAATGCTAAAAGCAAAGTCCAAAATTAATCTCTTGAATTTTCTTTCTTCATCAGGATGCCTTGCTAGCCTTAGCCAAGGCCGTAGCCAATGCAACGGCTGCCATGGTGCTGAAGGCTAAGACTGTCGCCAGTAAGACAGAAGACCAAGAACTGCAGAACAGAGTCATTGGGTCTGCTACTCAGTGTGCTCTCAATACATCACAACTTGTTGCCTGTACTAAGGTATATAATCATATATCTATATCTCTTAGTTTAGTGGTGCTGAATAAGAAGTTAAAAAAAATGTAGATTTTAGAATATTATGTTATGTAGGTCTGATTTGTATGTAAAGATGGCTGATATGGAAATAATTTTTTCTATTGTGATATTTTCTTCTTTTGCGAAGTCAGAATATATGTGATTAATGTTGATAAGGATTATTTTGTAGATGCAAAATCTCTTTTTTGTTATAGAAAGTGTATTATTTTAAGATTAATGGCATGTAATCCATATAATACAAATACTTCTTAGTATTCTCTGATAATTCTTTTAACATAATCTTAAATTTTTGATAATTAAAAATTAAAAGTTAAAAGAACAGTCTGTATGAGAAAATGTTACCATTTATCTATCTCTCTGTCATATATTGAAATGATAATACATCTTGTCTTGTCTGTTTGTGTGTATGCAGGTGATTGCGCCTACCATCAGCAGCCCAGCGTGTCAGGAGCAGCTCGTAGAAGCAGCTAAGTTGGTTGCTAAGTCTGTGGAGAATGTGGTGGATGCATCTAGGGTAAGTCTGACTCAGCATCTTACTCACTAACCATACTATCAGTTAGGTTTCAATGTGGTTAAACCTGACAACCATGATGAATTGATACACAATTTTAGTAATGTTGTCAAGTTTATTCATATTCAGCCCAAGGCAAACAGAGTATTCTTCTGTTGATGGTATTACAACAGTCAGCAGGGACCTTGTGAGCATGGGAGAGACAATCCTATAGCAGTGTGTAAAAATGGTAATACAGCCCCTCCACTTTTCAAAATGGTTCATGGACCCTGGTCCGAATGCAACTTGCATACATTGAGCTGTTTTGGTAATGGAGTTGCATTTAAGGTTCATTTCAAGAAAAACTATGTATTAAGCTGTCAAAATAGTGAAAATGTTAATAGCATACAGTAGTGTCGCTCAAGAAACATTCTAGCGTGTCCTCGTCCTCAAAAAACCACCCGATGTCCATTCCCTTCTTTGAAGTATGGTCGATTGTTTTCAGGGGAACTTTTTTATCAGTCACTATCACTCAGAAAATGACTCAGTGACTGCAAAGATATTACACATCTAAATATTCTTATTAGCTTATTATAAAGACAACATTTTAATAGAAATATCCCAATCATAACTAATGGAAATCATACAACTGTAATTTTGTATATAAACAGCTATTGTATGTAATTTACATGTTTACGCATTCTTTGTTTACAAATAATTTTATAATCAATACTGTATTTTTCCTTTGTTTCTCATTCAGCAAGCAACCGATGACGATAGCTTGCTGCAAGACCTTGGCGCAGCGGCCACCGCAGTCACCAGGGCGCTCAATGACCTCCTACAACACGTCAAGCAAGGTACTGGCTCNTTGCTAGAAATTTATTATCATTTGCAAATCAACCACAAATTCTCATTCATATTCTCATTCTTGTGTGGTCAGCGGTCATTACCAAGATGCGCAAGAAACATTGAATTTGATTTTTCCATGCTGATCAAATCACAGTTGATCACAATTTTTAGCAACACCTCTCAGTTTAGTTGTGTTGAGTAGGTATTACGTAAGGTCTAATCTACATGTGATTAATTAGGTGTTCAATTATTTCATTTTGTGATATTTCTTTATTTAGCAAATTTTGGATATAAAATGTGATTAACCTTTCAGATATAATTTTGAGATGCCTTCAAAATACTATTTTTCTTGACAGGAAGTTTATATTTTTAAACCCTTTCAAACATTTATATTTAAATATCTTGAGCTTAATTATTATTGTTTCAACATCATCTAAAATGGATCGATGATGAGACTTGAGATTAATGATGAGTTAGAATTTAAAGACAAATGAATTTATCAAACTTTCAGAATGTCTGTGTGCTCTGACTTGAAATGTACTGGTACTTTATGTACATCTTGTTTGTTTGTGAATGCAGGTGATTGTGGCTACTATCAGAAGCCCAGCAAACTGAGACCAACTCGTAGGGACTGTTTTGCTGGTTGCTTAATTCTTGGACAATGATTTTCCTTAATCTGTCTCTGTTATGAATTTAAATAATAATATATTCATCATGTCAGTTTGTGTGTATGCAGGTGATTGCGCCAACCATCAGCAGTCCAGCGTGTCAGGAGCAGCTCGTAGAAGCAGCTAAGTCGGTTGCTAAGTCTGTAGTGAATGTTTTACCCAGTATCCGTCTCTCTGTTATGAATTGAAGTGATAATATATTATTCTTGTCTGTTTGTGTGTATGCAGGTGATTGCGCCAACCATCAGCAGCCCAGCGTGTCAGGAGCAGCTCGTAGAAGCAGCCAAGTTGGTTGCTAAGTCTGTGGAGAATGTGGTGGATGCATCTAGGGTAAGTCTGACTCAGCATCTTACTCACTAACCATACTATCGTTTAGGTTTCAATGTGGTTAACCCTAATCCCATTGGGGGGGGGAGGGGCTTTTAAAGCCCCCCCCCTCGACAATTTTCGCGATAAATCTGAAACGCGAGAAGCTCGCGCCATAGTTTTTTCTGACTTTTATCTTTTAAGTCTCGCGCAACTTTTGACACCAAATTCGTGATGACCGGGTATGCGGTACCGACGCTACGCGCATTTGAAAAATATTCGTCGAGCCAAATATGAGTCCAAAACGTGATTTTATGTACAAAGTCAATGCAAATTGTGTTTTTAGTCANATGGAAATAATTTTTTCTATTGTGATATTTTCTTCTTTTGCGAAGTCAGAATATATGTGATTAATGTTGATAAGGATTATTTTGTAGATGCAAAATCTCTTTTTTGTTATAGAAAGTGTATTATTTTAAGATTAATGGCATGTAATCCATATAATACAAATACTTCTTAGTATTCTCTGATAATTCTTTTAACATAATCTTAAATTTTTGATAATTAAAAATTAAAAGTTAAAAGAACAGTCTGTATGAGAAAATGTTACCATTTATCTATCTCTCTGTCATATATTGAAATGATAATACATCTTGTCTTGTCTGTTTGTGTGTATGCAGGTGATTGCGCCTACCATCAGCAGCCCAGCGTGTCAGGAGCAGCTCGTAGAAGCAGCTAAGTTGGTTGCTAAGTCTGTGGAGAATGTGGTGGATGCATCTAGGGTAAGTCTGACTCAGCATCTTACTCACTAACCATACTATCAGTTAGGTTTCAATGTGGTTAAACCTGACAACCATGATGAATTGATACACAATTTTAGTAATGTTGTCAAGTTTATTCATATTCAGCCCAAGGCAAACAGAGTATTCTTCTGTTGATGGTATTACAACAGTCAGCAGGGACCTTGTGAGCATGGGAGAGACAATCCTATAGCAGTGTGTAAAAATGGTAATACAGCCCCTCCACTTTTCAAAATGGTTCATGGACCCTGGTCCGAATGCAACTTGCATACATTGAGCTGTTTTGGTAATGGAGTTGCATTTAAGGTTCATTTCAAGAAAAACTATGTATTAAGCTGTCAAAATAGTGAAAATGTTAATAGCATACAGTAGTGTCGCTCAAGAAACATTCTAGCGTGTCCTCGTCCTCAAAAAACCACCCGATGTCCATTCCCTTCTTTGAAGTATGGTCGATTGTTTTCAGGGGAACTTTTTTATCAGTCACTATCACTCAGAAAATGACTCAGTGACTGCAAAGATATTACACATCTAAATATTCTTATTAGCTTATTATAAAGACAACATTTTAATAGAAATATCCCAATCATAACTAATGGAAATCATACAACTGTAATTTTGTATATAAACAGCTATTGTATGTAATTTACATGTTTACGCATTCTTTGTTTACAAATAATTTTATAATCAATACTGTATTTTTCCTTTGTTTCTCATTCAGCAAGCAACCGATGACGATAGCTTGCTGCAAGACCTTGGCGCAGCGGCCACCGCAGTCACCAGGGCGCTCAATGACCTCCTACAACACGTCAAGCAAGGTACTGGCTCAATGAGGGCAGTACCACTCTAAGATGAGGCATGTGACCGTATCGTCATGGCAACAGACAAGCTATTCAGCAGCGTGGGCAACGCAGGTGACATGGTCAAGCAGGCTAAACTCCTGGCTATGGTGAGTGAATGATTCATACATATATTCCTGGTCACACAAATAAGTTTGGTGTGACTTATGCGTATAGTTAGAAATATTTTTAATTTCACTCCTTTGTTACACTGCATTTAGTACTGTAAAAAAGTTGCAATTTTCTTTCCCTGTTCAATATTAATTTTCATGAGCTTCAGAAAGTGGTGTTTTATGTGTGTTTATAGGTGACGCAAAAATTTAATAAATAAGTGAAGAAGAACCAATGTACAGTATATCAAAATGCCTAGTTGAAAACGAAAGCCTTTTTGAATGACGTATGTCAAAAGGATATTCATGTATGTAGAATCTCTCAGGTTTTGCTTTTTGAATACTGAAAACTAATCGTCCTGTTTCAATGTTCTATAAACATGTTCTTTCCAATTTAAAGAAAATTGGCAAAATCAGGATAACGAATTTTAGCTGATATAAATGCTGTATTTTTTTCAATTGTGTTTGTGATTATGCAGGCAACTTCTCAGCTTGTGAATGCTATCAAGGGTGAGGCAGAAGGGGTAGGAGAAGGAGATACCCAGAAGAGACTCTTGGGAGCAGCTAAACAACTGGCTGATGCTACAGCCAGGATGGTGGAGGCAGCTAAGGTATGTATTGTTAAGTGGCGATTAGAGAGTTGGAGGGGAGGAATTGGGGGAAAAGGAAATGGATAGACTAGGGATACCGGTGAACATTTTCAAGGATCTGGCAGGAGGGGTTGGAGAAGGAGATACCCAAAAGAGACTCTTGGGAGCAGCTAAACAATTTGCTGATGCTACAGCCAGGATGATGGAGGCTGCTAAGGTATGTATGCTATTTGGGAATTGGATTGGGGAGGGAGAGGGAGGGAGGACGGAGTAGAGGGAGTGTTGTCAAGGGGGAGTCGGAAGGGGTTGGAGAGGGAGATATGCAGAAGAGGCTCTTGGGAGCAGCTAAACAACTTGCTGATGCTACAGCCAGGATGGTGGAGGCAGCTAAGGTATGTATGCTCTCTGGAGAATTAGGGGAGGGCTAAGCAATAGTTAGGAATAGGGGACATCTCAGTAGGTGAATGTTGTCAAAGGGAAAGCACAATTGTTACGAGAATGAGATACCCAGAAGAGACTCTTGGGAGCGGCTAAACAACTGGCTGATACTACAGCGAGGATGGTGGAGGCAGCTAAGGTATGTATGTTTATGAGGAAAGGGTGGAAGGATGGAGAGGGGGAGTTGAGGAGAAGGAGATGGGTGGAGTAGGGGTACAGGTGAGTGTTATGAAGAGAGAAGCAGAAAGGGTATGAGGAGAAGACACTTGGAAGAGACTCTTGTATGTATGCTAGGAAGGGGAGGAGGGAGAGGGAGAGGAAGTTTAGGGGGACATCTCAGTGTATTAATGCTGTCATGGGGAAATCACTTTGGATTAGAGGGAGACACTCAAAGAGAGACTAATGAGTGCAGCTAAACCACTGGTTGATGCTAAGCTTTGATGATAGAGGCTTCCTAGGTTTGTTTGCTCTCTGAGAAGAATTAAAAGAAAAAAGGGGGGGGGAGATGGAGCGGGAAGGGAGATGGACAAATCAGTTTGTGAATGCTGTCAAGGGAGAAAATGAAATTGGGCTAGAATGTGAAATTCAGGGGGGAGACCTGGGTGAAGTTGAATGATTTGCTGATGTGACAACTAGAATGATGGAAAATAAGGGTCGTTTAACGTTACGTTTATTTTATAATTCATTTTACTATTTTTTTCTCATGACAGCTTTGTGCAGGCAGTCCCAATGATCCTGCACAACAGCAACGACTGACTGATGCAGCCAAGGACCTCCGCTCCGCCGCTGATGCTGCAGCTAACAATGCTCTCAAGAAGAAACTCATTCTCAAGCTAGAGGTAAGGAGATGATGGTGATGGTGATGATGATGATTATGATGATGATGATGCTGATGATGATGATGATGATGATGATGATGATGATGATGATGATGATGATGATGATGATGATTGTGATGATGGGGATGATGATGATGATGATG
>BQKZ01008699.1:0-21371 GCA_036244855.1 Temnopleurus reevesii
ACGTTGTGCTTTGTTTGTAACATAAGATTATTTTAATCATTCATTTTTCCAAATTGAAGTTCTTTGCAAGTACTCGATATTCGCTTTAATGGCCCTACACGTGTACATGTATGTATTACATATTGTACAATGTAATGATAATACGTGTATGTTTTTGTTCCTTTTTTTTTTAATTACCGTGGAAACTTCCTATGTTCATATTTCTGATACAATATTTCTATTATATAGAGGATATTGGAACTTATTGCTATTACAACTGCTACATGTTATAATAAGGTATTTTGTTGTGTATGTAAATGTACTTGCGACAGTTGCATAGATTTTGTTGCTACATGTACATGTACATCCTGTACAATCTCTCTGGTAAAACGCAATTTTGCCATAATTTTTTTTTAATTTAAAAGCAATGAGACCCTTATTTTCCATACTTCATCCAAATCAACTTAATTGTACACAAACACAGGTGGATGGAACATGCTTTTTAATAATCATATTTATCATGTTTAGTGCGGTTCGTACATGTACATGTCATATTATGGAGATAATCATAAATCACACTGTTGATGAAGCAATAAAACTGGAATAGAAAAAACATGAATGCAGTATGTTGATTTTATTATTTTGGAACACTTTTCTTGGTAGTATTTTACAATGTCATATTCCAGAGTATGCTTGAGGATAGAAATCCAAATGGGAATAATGCAAGAACCAAATAAAGCATTTGCTTTTGCAAAGAAACGTTCCAAGTACAACTGTAGCAATAAGAAATACTTGGCCATTCACTTAAAATTTTCAAAATTTATATGTACTAGTAGCTGTACATAAAAATAAATACACCTCAAGCATATTTTAGAATGGTTAGTATTTCAGTACCGTGATCCATACATGTAGATATTCTTCACAATTAAAAATCTGTTTCCTACAGTGTTGACATTTTTCATGAAAAAGACATACAGAAATCACTGCTTTATTTTCATTGTGGTACCCAAGTCTTCACATCTTTACGAGACCAAATTTTAGACAAACAAGTTTGCTGATTTGACTTTCACATGTTTGAAAGAAATTATAAAAAAAACAAGATACATTCCATTTCTTAACTAATCCCCCAGGGCAAAACATGAAGGTTGAGGGGCATACATGCAGGGCAATAAACCTTGCTTAAAGCCCAAGTATAGTTTTGGTAAAAGCGAATATTTTTATCGCCAAATTTTGTCTTCAAATCTACTTAAAAAGAAACATGATATCATGAANCTCTTTACGATGGTGATGTCAGATTTGCAATATTTCATCGATTTTGTAGAGATTCATAAGATGTACGAATTAATATGATGCGCGAATTAATGTGACAGCACCATACATTAAATGAAGCGATCGTGATGAATGACAAACGGGGATTGAATAGAATACATGGAGGGTACAGATGCAAATAACAATGTAGTGCTGATTTGTAAATAAATAAGTGACACAGACACATTTTTATTATAATCAAGTGTATGCATTTCTGGTATTTTCAGCATGATTGATGCAATATGATGAGGATATGGATAAAACTATATCCAGGTCTATCTTTTATCAGTGAAAGCACATAATTTATCATTCTACCTGAATACAATTTCTAAATAACTTCTGAGCTATTTCATGCATCATGTACACCTGTAGGATCTATTTTTATCATGTACAGAAGTAAACTGTGCAAATTAATGAATTGAAGCAAGACAACGGCACACAACATACAATGTATCGTCATCACACTTCCAACCCGCAGCGTGTCTCCCATCATATTGGGAGATGGCAGACAAATACATGTAAAATTTGGCGCTTTTTAGAACTTAACCAAGTTGAAGTCGACATTCAGTCATCTGTGCTGAAGAGCGATTGATTTTGCTCATGCTGAGTAGACATACATGTTATTGGTCGGCATCATTTTACAAAAATCCTATGACAATTGAGCATACATGTATCAACCATTATTATCACATGTAAATGAGGCCATCATTTTTTTATGTGATGTCTGACATGAAATTTTACCAATGCAAAATACATGTGCTTTCCCCTTATGATTTTATCATGAAAAATACTTGTTTTAAATATTTATTAAAAATTGACAAGCATTATAAATTGGTTAGGAAATTCAGCTGTTTTTATCTATTTCATCCACTTTGTCTACCTTAAGCAAATTATTTTTTGCCTGCTATACATGTCTAATTGAAGAATTACACACTTTTAAAGACTTGGTCTGGGCCAGAAAAATCTTGTGTTGATTGAAAGCAAAAAAATCAGATGAACCGATAGAAAAAAATTTGAAAGAAATAGCACAGCAAATAAGGAAACATTTCAATTATATAACCCAATAGTTTTAATCAGTCAAATTGGAAACTTTTGGTCACATGATTATGATGTATATTAACATGCACTTCTTTAATAGTCTTGTATTGTTTTCAAACCCTCATTTTTCAACCAGGTAATGCAACAAAAAAATTTCTTAGTGATATAAATGGGTCCAGATACATTTATTGAATCAATGTTTTTAATATTCAAAAAAATATGTGTGGCAGATTAAAACAGAGTTTTAAAAACAATAAGTTATAATAAGCTTGCAGACAGGAAGTGCATGAGCCACATCATTAACACGGTTACGTCCTACTGCGTGCAGTTATCACTGTTACATGTACATGTAAGTCATATCATTGAAATATTCATAACTTTCTTATTTCTTGCCGGATTTACTTCCATATTTGTTTAATCTGTTGTCTGATTTTTCTGCTTTTAATCAAAGCAAGAGTTTTCTAGCCCAGACCAAGCCTTTTGTCAGGATGTTGGCTACATGTATGAACATTTTTTTCCGAGGGCCTTGGCAAAAGGTTATGTAAATTTTGGCTGTTAAATAATGCGTGTTTCTTTTGATCATTTTTCACAGGTGGAATCGCACATAAGTACATCTTCATGAGTCCAGAGACAGCATTTGGCAGAGGAATCAAGCTTCTAGAGAGCGATGTCTTCAAAGACAACTTGTGTGCCATTGTGGTGGATGAAAGCCATTGTGTAGTGAAGTGGTATGTACATATTCTACTTGTTATGTCACCTGAGTATTAAATGGTAGATACACTGTACATGCACACCCAAGAAAAAATCTTACTCTTGATTGATAATTCATATGCACAGGAATTAAATGAACAGATGATGATTTATTTTTGCTTGTTATATGTGTAAGTGCATCTCTTTGAATTATTGATACATTACATGTACATGTTCTACTGTAGTACTTTCCTACCAGTATAGTACATGTAGTAAAGGTGTCCTGACTCTCGCCTCTCAACTAGAGGGATGGTGTTTTGAACTTGCCCATGGCATTAATTTTCATGAGCAAAAATAAATTTATCCACAGGTGTTTCGATGGGTAAATGTACCTTGCAGGATAGGAAGATTGCCATTGCCACTTTAACTGCAACCATATCAAACATACTCCATTGAAAACTATAATCATGAATAGCCTATAAAAGTGCACAAATCCAACTGAATGATGTTAGGGTTATACAGCTGTACTTAGTCCATGGCCTGTATTCCGACAGCGAGATTTAAGTTAACCCTGGTCTAAATCTGTGGTTAAGTATGGGTAGCCGAAAGTACCCAAACTTTATTTACAATGTATAAGGATTATGTTATCTGCTCTCTTTTTCCATGCTTTAATAATGTAGAAAACTATTGAAGTTTTTATTCGGAGACAGTTTTGAATACTATGAGTGCCAAATATGCTGGTAAAGTATACATCGACTGTTATAGTTTCAAGCCTCTTTTGGCTTCCCATACTTAAACCACACATTTAAACCAGGGTTAACTTAAACCTCACTATCGGAATACGGGCCAATGGGCTTGGTACACTCATTGCAAAACAAATGGAAACTAGGCAATGTAATCATTAAATTAGTTAACATAGTACAGTATACTATTGATTTGTTTATATACAATCCAGGGGACAGAGTTCAGATCGACTAAAGGCATTCCGCAGTGAATATGGACGTCTGGCAGAACTACGCTCTCTGGTGCCGTCATGGGTCCCAGTCATCGCTCTTACAGCCACCTCTACTCTTCATACCAGGCAAAACGTCATCACCTCGTTGTCCATGACATCACCGACATTTATCAGTGAGTCTCCAGACAGGGCCAACATCAAATACAGTGTTGTGGAAGTAGGACAAAGTGAAGCTGCTAAGATATTTGGAGAACTGTGCAAGGAACTTAAAAAAGAAGGGCAACAAATGGCTAGAACCATCATTTTCTGCCGTTCGCATAGACAATGCAGCGACCTCTACAGAAGTTTCAAGAAAGAGATTGCAGACAGGGAGTTATTCGCCATGTTCCATCTGACAACAGAGGATTGTCGAAAGGAAGCTGTGCTGAAGTCTTTCAGCGAAGAGAATGGGTCAATTCGCGTGTTATTTGCGACAATGGCATTTGGAATGGGCGTGAATTGTAGAGGGGTTAGAAGAGTGTTTCATCTTGGACCACCTGAGAACATAGAGGACTATGTACAAGAAAGCGGGCGAGCTGGGCGTGATGGAAAGGAGAGTGAGGCCGTTCTGATAGTGTATAAAGGGTGGAGCCGACCAAAAGTGTCTGAGAAAATGAAAGAATATGTAAAAAGTGATGTTGGCTGTAGGAGGAGGTTCTTGATGGAACCGTTCAAGGATGGGGGAATATCGTCTCCATCTGCTCTGCACTCGTGTTGTGATATCTGTTCGCACAGATGTGATTGTGGGGAAAATAGTGCACATGTATCCTCTTTCCAATACAGCGAGGAACAAAAGTCAGAAAAGCAATTGACAAAGTGCAGGAATGTGACCGATCAAGACAGGCAGTTCCTCCGCTGTCAGCTCCTCACAATGCGGAATGAGATTCTTGGACATGCAACTGAGGGCCCAATTTTAGCTGGATCTGACATTACATCAGGTATGCCCATGTGTGAGATAGAGGCACTGGTTGATAATTGTGAGAACATCGAGTCACTGGAAACTCTAGTCAATAAATTCAGCTTCTTCGACCACGAGGAAAAGATTTTTGAGGTGTTGGAAAACTCTTTGCCTCCATGTTCTTCTAATCCCACAGAATCTGCAGATCTCAATATTCTCGATATGATCATTGATGATTCCAGTGACGACGAAACTGATGATGATGAATATGCCGAAGCAGTACTTATTCCAGATACTGGATCAGACAAAGAAATATGAAATAGAGCTTTACCAAAAGGAGATACATTGCCAGTCTTAATCAGTCATACATGTAATTACACATTTATGGAAGTCAACTTCATGATTGGACTAGGCATGGACTGAACAGTGGACTAACTCTAAAAGCCAACATGTTCGCATGCTTAGCAAGTTATCTAAAATTTAGCCATTTTTGCACATGACCGAATTAAATTTCTCATTCATGAGAATAATTTTCCTGGTATCACATTGCACTTTGCTATGCATTTTAGCATGAAGATTACTACACCAAAGATGTTTTGTTTTGCAACTTTCTTTGACATTAAACTGTATAGTAAGTTGAAGATTTTTCTTTTGTCTCTTAAACTGCTTTTCAAATATGAATACTGAAGTTATTGTCCTTGATGAAAGATCCTTCCAATGGAAAATCATTGTACAGAAGTGTATGGGCATTCTAATGATTTTGAAAATGTTGGCAAATTAACAGTTGCAGAATGTGCAAGTGACAATGTCAGCCTACTGTAAAAAAGATTTCTTTCGCGTCCAGAAACTTTTGGTTTCTGTAGCTTCCGACTTTTGCTTGTGTGTTTACATTCATGGTCGGAAAAATTTGTGAATTCAGTCGGCACAATCTGGGTTTTTCACATGAGAATCCAGTTTTAATCTAATATTTTTTTAGTACTTATTACATACAAACCAAAAAAAATGAAGGCTTGCCTATCGTGTCTGTGTATGTGTTGGCCATGAATACACACAATCTTTGTGTTTGCGCGATAGCATTGCAACAAGAGACGAGTTTCGGAATTCCTTTCGTGTTTATTTTTGTGTGTTTTTCGAATCGTGCTAGGTTAATGTCGGGTTTCAACATCAAAACACAAAAATAAAACCACCGCGAAAGAAACCAATTTTACAGTACACCTTTGTAAATTTTTTAACTAGAACCTCATTACTGTACATGTACTTGAATGTCAGTTACAGTGAATACATGTAAAGGTCATATAATTACAGATTAATCTGACAATTAAAAAATGAAATAAATTTGAAGCTACAATACATACAGTGGGTAATTCCACGCTAATCGAACCCACATTCAGACAAGAATTTTAAAAAGAGCATTTAAAAAGAGCATTTCAAACCTTGCGAAAGAAGGACTAGAACAAAGTTCTTCAACATTCCCTGAATTTTTGTTGAATCTCTGAATCAGTACTAAGATATGCATACTAATATGAACCTTGGTATTCACAGAAGGACATTATGGCGTCCTTCCGTTTGTTCATTTTTTGTCTTAACAACTGATGTGGTTTTGTGCACTCGGCACTATGATTGTGTTTGTTACATATAAATACATTTTTCTTCTATGTTGTATATTGGCCGATATTGTAATAGTGAAAGTTAATAGCAGTACAGGTACTGGTACATGTAAATGTAGTTTCCATTTCTCCCTACGTACAGTATATGCTCATGTATGTTTACTGTCATGTTTTTGGTACAAACACCCTAAGCTCCATCGGGGAAGTAAGAGAAACATCTCGATTTCTGTTTTATTCTGTGCTTAATTACATACAAAGAGAGGTACATATACATAGTACATTTTTTTTAGAAAGCGAAAGGTATTGTTTCCTGTTTCTTGATGCAAAAAAAGAAATACTCTTAAAATGATCCATTCCCTTTCATTCATTGATTCTATGAACTGGGCTCCAATATCATAGGTTACTTGAAAAAACATGTAGTACAGGACGACAGAACTGTACATGTACCTTCAATTTTGTGTGAAAGAAACGAGCATACACTGTACATGTATCCTGCATATTGAGATTGGCTGTACTTGTAGGGTAGAATGCTGATATACATGTACAAATGTATAAATTGCACTTTCCATTTTTTGTTCATTTACTACTTCATATTCTATTAGTACAAGTACCATATACATGTACAAAGTAACAATAGGACGCGTTTTGAATATCGGGGGTTGTTTTTAAAGATATATTCTGGTATTTGTTAAAAAAATAAAATAAATGTTCACAGAATTNATACGTGCGCTATATGAATTGCATCTATTATTAAGTGCACCTCCCACTATATGCCTAAATTTGAATAATTACTCTTCTTCTGAGAATTGTGCAAACATGTTCATCCTTAATGGTGAACATCTGAAATACTAACTTGTAAGGCTTCCTTGCTTCGGTCTCGAAATGATGATTGGCTGTTCTGACCAAGACTGCACAAATCAGAGCACTCTGCATTTATTTCTTTAGATAAACTCCCGATGAAGCTTTTGCGGAGATGTGGTGATGATGTCGCTTGATCCACAACACTCTGAATATTCCCTTGATCAAGGGCCTCCTTGAACATAGTTATGATTTCCTGAAATGCAAGCAACATGATTTAATGTAAATTAAATCTTACAGAAATAAAAAATACTTTGTTTACACAATAACAGTGAAAAATAAAGGGTCATGATATCCTGACCAGCAAGTATTTCACTGCGCCATGCAGTCAGGAAAGAAAGTGGTAAATATTCCAGTTTTATATATTGTCCATCAATCACACAATAAATGACATTGTAAGTAACTATCCATCTATTAAAACACACACATGTACAAGAAATTAAGTAATGAAGTAATTTCTTGTGCCAATTGTCTGCTATCACATTACATGGAGGCTGCCATTTTGTTCAGAACAGATATTTTGACATGGCCTATTGATATCATTCTCAATAACGGGGAAAATTTTCATGACACTTCAAAAAATAATTCAATTTTGAATGGATGAAATACATCACATTGGAACAAAGGTGTGATAGGTGTTCAATATTTTGTGGAGACTTGTAATAAACAATACAGTTTTCAAATCATATGTTTATACCAAAGAAATTTGCTTTAGTCGGGTTGCATGGCATAACAGAATTTCCTTTATTCAGATGGCCTTCAATGTATTGTAGTCTATTGTTTTAAAACAGGTGAAAACGTAGCCATTTGCCATTGACCCTTTGTAAGCAGAAATACATGACTTCAAAAGGCCAACTTATAATGAAGATTTCTTTCTTTGGAAAACGCTGTAGAAAGTCACATTCATTAGTCGAGATATTAAATACAGATTCCCTTTTTTCATTTGTTTCGTTACAAAAAAAATGTAACTCTTCTCCAAAAAATCATCCCCATATGCCAATGAAACATTTCTAGCGAATAAAGATAATATATATAAAATAAATCCAGACCATTTTCAAGATATCAAAATATATGACTACCGTATATATTTTGAACTTTTATTTGGAACAAAGATTCAACTTTAATGCTTCACGATAACGATATATATCGAGTTATCGAAATATTGAAATATTGATTGATATTGAAATTCTGGTGAATATACGATATGGCATTTAAGTAATTATTCGATATATTGAATAATGAAACAAACTGCCATAAATTATGAGGGAAACTTAATAAGAATTGCAGTTGCGATCGGGGTTGGCAATGAATAAAAGTCGGGGCGCAGCATTGTTACCCCCAAACAACTGACCATTACATGTAGAGGAGAAGGCAGAAAGTAAATATTTTTTTGTGATAGTCAATTGAGCGCAATATATCCCCATATCGGCGTTACGTGAGCTTACGATAATCGAATAGAAGAAAAAGCAATATCGTGCAGCACTAATTCTTCTCAGGGATAACAAAATACTTTCTCGTACAAAAAAATGGTAGCCCCCGGGGTATTACTAGCAGACATAATCTTGGCTCAGAAAATGGTGATTTAAAATTCAATTCTGCCTTTTCTTGTTCAAGGAAATGGTCAAATAATTTGATAAATATTACACCACTGAAGTAATTCAAGATATTTGGGGGTTTCAATCCTGTTTATTAAGATTCTCTTTGGGTGGTCATTTTTAACATTGAGAAATATTGTTGACAACCTAAAGAGTTTGAAACCTTCAGACTATTTAAGAAAAAAAATTTAATGTACAAACTCTTTATGTGTTTAGGAAAAAAAGTAAGTAAGATCTTTAAACTAACAAAGTTAGACCTTATTTTGATTCAAATGCTTTCTTTTTGTTATAAGAAAGCTGAAGAATTGGTAATGTATGGCTACTACATGGTGTGTGGGGTGATGTTCAAAAGTTACAATTGATCACAAGTTGCAGTTGATCGATATTGCCAATCAAAATCATTGTTCCATGCGTGTCTTCTTAAATGCATATACCGTGCACAAATGAAAATGCACGTTAAAATTTTGCAAAATAGCAGGTGATTTGCAGTTCATTTTGAACAACACCATAATATTTTCTACATAATTCTTCTTTGCGCCACCTTGTACTTGTAGATTTCCTTCCTCCGGTATGCGGAGATCGGCGCTATGCCAAATAGAGAAATGTAAACACTTAGTCAGACGTACCTGTTCTTCAGATTTTGGAGCAGATTTCTCTGTAAAAGTCAGCTGCCTTGGACCAAGCAATGATGGTCGCTTCCCAAGCCTCATGGAAGAGGTTGATGGACTGTCAGTACTCATTCGTTTAAACCGGTTGTTTTTATCACCATCATCATCGTCCTTCTTTCCTTGCGCTGCATTATTACTCTCCCAAATCGCTCTCACAGTGTTTGCCATTCCATCATCATTAGTCTTTATTTTCTCTACTTTAGACTTGCATAAGCCACAAATCCTCTGTTTACCCGAGAAGTCTATTTCAACGTCCGGTAAATCATTCAGTTGTTTTGCAGTGTGGTTGTCTACAATTGAATACTTCTTAAACAGGAACACGTTACGACCACATAGACAACATAACCTGTCGGTCGCTCTCGGCCGTCCCGTCTGCTTTGCAGCTGGTTTCGTCGGTGTTGGACGATTGACCCGTCCAGCATGGAGCATCATCTTTGCGATTGACAAGTCCGATGTTTTCCGATCGAAACAGGTCCCAGTTGACACGCAACATCGGAAAGCTGACAAGTTATCTACACACGCCAATTAACTAAAACTCTATGAAAAATAAAGTTAATATTTTACGTAAATTGATTGTCAACAAACTCACGTGCGGCAAGAGATTTTGTGGATCAGCTGTTTATGTATGTAATAAGTGAATGAGTCGTCGAAAGCAGACTCGTGATCAAGTAATCATTGTTTTATTCTTGCAATTATGTTCAATTCTCAATACTCTGTACTAAAATATCCATAAAAGTAGCAATTAGTACTTTTTTGTGGAATTGATAAGCACTGAGAATGATTATTTATCTTAATTTCCAGATTTTTTCTAAACCTATTTTATATGAGGTTGGAGGGAGTAAGACTAAACAAGGGTTAGGAGATTCGTCTATTGCAACTTCTTCATAGGTGACTTCGATTGATAATAATTTTATTTTGGAAACTCTATGGTTGTTTCTTTAATACTATCAATATTTCCTGGACATAAATATAATTGAAATAATTTTTGATGATATCTATCATGATTTAAATATCATCTACTATGATTTCAAATATATATTATTAGTATGACCCAAGTATGATTCCTAAATTATCCCCATCAAAGTGGACTATTCCGAGATCGTGGCCGTGCGTTTCCAATGATTTCATTGGTTGATCCCCTTGGCTTTTAACTATTCATGAGTAAGGTTGCATTATGCATTGTTCTCGTACCTCATGAATATATAATTTATATCGCTTGTTAAAAGGCCTTCGACGCCTGTCGGCGTCTCAGCTTGCTAACGCAAGATGGCGCTCGCTACGCTCGCGCTGTTATTGGGGACTCCATATCGCCGTCGAGGGGGAAGTCCAAGTCGAAGGCCTTGTCAAAAGGCTAATTTTAACTGGGCTTTTTCAGACCAAGTTTANCTTGAAATGTGTATAGAAACTATATGTCATGGTATATATCCCCAAAATTCACATTTCTTTAATCTTTACCAAAACTATACATGGGCTTTAAAGGGGAACTGACAGACTATCATGCTCTCATTGAATGAAGAAAAATCAGATATTATGTAAACAAACTGAAAATTTGAGCAGTCGGACGACCCATATAATTGTTTTTCACAGAGATTCAATGATCACTATCGCTCATGGGGATCCGTGCAATCGGTATAAAGAACTACAGAATCTGTGACGTCATGCCGGACAACTCCTCATTCATATCGGACATAGATTTTTTTTTATCATTGAATTAATGTACAATTTAGGGTAAGGTTGCAACATGATTCTTATCAAAATACTTGCATAATCGACAGAGCAATGCTACATGTAGACTCCGACCGAAAATTGGCATATTGTTGTCTTATCTGAGAAAAAAGAAAATGTGAAATACTGTCTACATACATGTAGTGAATGAGTGTTGGACTTGAAGTCACAGATTCCATCGCATTTGGCCATCCCCATCAATGGTAGGGATCGTCTTGCCTCTGTGACTTGGAAAAAGATACAACACTTGTAGGGATTGTTCAATTTTGCTCAAATTTTGACAGTTTGTTCATCTGATTTTTCCTTGGGTTGGTTTACATTTTCATTCATCTTTACCACAACTATATTGGGCCTCAATAAAGTGTATTACAGTATGTGGGTGCACTGATTTCTGATTTCTTTCTTAAAATTAATCATTTCTATAGAAGGAATAGGGGATTTAAATATCTATTCTGAAACAAAGTACAACATTTATATTAATATAATAAATGGCTAGTTGTGCACCTACCTATATGGTGTCATCATTTGAATATTTTTCTTATTTTTTAAACATCTATAACTATCTTACAGATACAAGTTGTCCGATTTTCCTAAAACTTTTTTTGTTTCATCATATAATTTTCCTGCTCCTGTTGAAGAAATATTTTGGGGTTAACTCTTCTATTTATTGCCTGTTGTAGTGGGAAAATTGAACAAAGTAAACATTTCACTCATTACATCTCATTAAATCTCAATGCCTTTTTATTTAACCAGTAAACTTGAAGGGCTGAAAACAAACTTTTGCACACACAATGAATAGAAAACTTTGGCAAGAACACATTCAGCAATGTAATGATACAATAATGGCAATCATAGAAAAGCAAAATATGGATATGTATGTTTAGACAATTAACATTGCTGGATGCACTGATGACTACTCATATTGTTGAGGCACCTAATTAGCCACCAAAATGACAATCTATGGCAAATATAAATGGTACTATTTGATTTGCACACATGATGATGATGATGATGGCCTCTTGTATAGCGCCGGTATCCGCCACAGCTGGGCGCTCATGGCGCTTGATTACTCAAAAAATAATGTCTCACAGATTTCAATGTATAAAATGTATAAAATGTATAAAATAAAAAGAGCAAACATTAAAAAAAAATGTTTGACTTGGCAAATGCTGATCAACTTTAATGTCATTCCCCTTGTGTATCAAATAGATGCTTTGTATCAGGAGGGCAATTCCAGGAAATTGTCATGTCTGTTGTCACCCATAAACTATTCATTAAAAAATTATTTCATTTTTTATAAAATAGTGAATTATTTCAATGAATTTCATTGTTTAGTACCAACTGTAAAGCTTAAAGGCAATGGCTTACATTGTCAAAAATATAATTGATGGCAAAAGGGTCACATACAATAAAACTGTTTTTTGCGATGATTTGAGATTGTGAAATAATGCCTTTTAACAGATATGACAAAGCCGTGGAATTGCCAAAGCCTTAAAATCATTCTAGTCCCATAAAAAAACATCACTTCTCTTGACGTTCTTGTTACTATTATAGCTTCATGTATAATCATAAGTTCAAATAGCCTCTTGTCAAGATTTCCAAGTCTGGATGTACTTTATTGACAAAAACAGCCTTAATATTATAAACCAAATGCTCGTAAGTTGAATTAAGCACCTATTAGCCTTGCTAATGCTCATCTCAAAAGCATTAGGATCTGATTTCAGAATCAATATAAACAGAATTGTTCATGCCTTGTGACTACTCATTTTGACATATGTGTAAAAAAAAAATAAATAAAGGAGAAAACTAAGTATTGGTACAGCTGCGTGCAACATCAGATGCTCAATGAATGTCATATGGACATCATCCAATACATGCGACATCAATAGCTCTACAAAATTTGTTTATTGTAACATTTGTTTGAAATTACCAATTCGACCCCTTTAACTGATAAATGTTTATTTTGTTGTTGATAAATACATGTGTGCAGGTTCATTATTACATGTAGATTCAACCTTTCGGACATTTACAAGAAATATGCATTCATGGCTTAGATATATAAAAATACATAAATAACAATATCTTATATTATATCAGATTTTCCGTTATATATCGGATCTATTTTATTTTTATATACAGAGTTTCCTATGTAGTATTATCCAGAGAAATGGGAAATCTCTTAATAAATGAGCTTGAAACTAAAAAATATCATATTATTTGCACAAAATTGGTTGGGAGTTCTGCACGAGACATAAACGCAAGCATCAACATTGCAATGATGAATACGTACATATATGTAGGCTTAAATGTACAGGTAAAACTCAAAACAGACCAAACATTTTGTACAATCAACGTGTTGCATACAGATATACAAACAGACCTCGTTATAAATAGCATTGATATAACATTCTCTCCTGGTCTTATCTCTTTATAATTTATTGTATTTTGGCCCTGATATACCAATGTTTTGATTTGAAAAAGTAATTTCTATGATCCAAACGACCTTCTTATAACAAGCAGAAACTGCATTATAAATTCAATAGCACTGAATACACAAACTCTAATCATCATAACAAGGTCATTCTCCTCATTTGATTTATTTGAACGTAAATTGGCTCTGACGCATGTGCAACACTCTTTAAGGAAATCATTTTAACAAGGTTCAACTGTACCATGAAATAAAACAAAACAATAAGATACATCAATGCATGAAGTTGAACTATATGTACTGTATATGAAAGTAATGAAAGTAAGCTGAATACTGTCCACATACAACAAACGATAAAAAATTGGCAAGAACATCTGAAGCAATAAAGAAATCCTTGAGGTAATGTTATCGTGAAGTATTTCACAGTGAGGTCATGTATTCTTCTTCTTGGCAATATAAGCTTTCTATTGCACACTTAATGTTTCAAGGTATGAACACAAAGATCAGTTTGGGGAAGGCTGGCACTTCAGAAATATAATTAATTTGTGAGCAGCAGTAAAACTGCTCAAATAACACAGTTCTTTCAAGAAAACACTTTCACTATCATGTATAAATTATTACATGGAGTTTTATGCTTTTTCAAAAAATTAATTTGTTTTGCATGTCATGAATTTAAAAATAATCATTTTCACAGCTTGCTCCCATAAATAACATAACATTTGTCCAAGAAATGGCTTACTGTTAAAGCCAATATTTCAGCTTACATAGACTTTTGGCAAATTCACTGCATTTCAGACTTTTTCACATATTAGTGAGTTGTTATTTTCACATTTTGAAAGATTAACATACACAATACTATGGGAGTTCTAATGTGTGAACATTTTAGCAAATTCATCATCGCAAAATTCACAAAAATAATACACACGTGAACAATTTCAGCTTACATATTATTCATCGCAAAACAATAAGAATGATGCGCTTCAGTTTTATTTGCCGATGCACTGCCTCACTTGCAAACAAATTGGGATTCCAATTCACCCCAATCCTGATGCGGGAATGCCCTATGCATAATTTGGTGTCGACATGTAGAAGAAA
This sequence comes from Temnopleurus reevesii, assembly GCA_036244855.1. Lineage (NCBI taxonomy): Eukaryota > Metazoa > Echinodermata > Echinoidea > Temnopleuroida > Temnopleuridae > Temnopleurus > Temnopleurus reevesii. The sequence continues at coordinate 14,884 of BQKZ01008699.1, forward strand.
TTCTGAAGTCAAGGGCCTTTTCAAAAGGCTACGTTCCATGTCTACAGAAATTTATTAAAATATGTTGAGAATCATCTCCCAAAATGTTACACTTTTATTTTCATACATCTAAAGCAATTTTTGAAAACCTTATTTCATCCTGAACTTTTTGTATCCATGCATAAAAGACTGTTTGTTGCTTGAACATGATATAAATGTTTTTCAAAGGTTTCAGACTTTGTTAATAAAAAATTGCAGAGAAAATTTGTGTGTACATGTATGGCCTGATACTTTGCAAGCAGTGCTATTTTGGATAGTTCAAAATCATGCAAACATCTTTACAAGATTCTTTTCCAACCAATAACAATATACAGTGTATAAAGGTAATTTACACATTACATCACATATTGCATTTCAACCTCAGAATAGAAAGTACAAGTACTCAAGTTAAAGCCCAAGAACAGTTTGGGTAAAATCAAATATTTTCGTCTCCAGATTTTGTCTTCAAATTTATATGAAATGAAATATACATGTAGTATCGTAAATATATTGCACAAAAAATTGTGTAAAAAATAAATGAGTTTTGGTAAAGTTATGACCTAAAATGTGCTAAATATTTCGGCGTCATATACCCCGACACTTAGGCAATATTTTCTTTCACAATACAGGATATCTTCTGGTGAAAAGAATCGGTTGAAAATTTCAGAATTTAATATTCGTGTATCCCTTGTTATCATTCTTTTGTCAAATCTCATAAATACCCTTACTTATGGCCTATAACAGACAAAATATTGTTAATACTAAAAGAGGGCGCTAAATATAGTTAAACGGTCAAATTCAAATTTTCAAACAGAGTCACTTCGTAAATAAATATGCATCAATTGGTCTCGAAGTGAGCGTAAGATACATTAGTCATGATTAACATCTCATGAAATTAACGTTTCTTAATCTTTACCAAAACTGTATTTGGGCTTTAAACAATCTTTGTTACACATCTATTGGAATTAAAATGGCAAACGATTTGTTTTGGGTATCTAACAAATACGGGCAAAGGATAAATATGAAAGGTCATTGAAGCTTCATGTATAATCTTACTTTCTCTATAGCATTTAGGCAAGAGGAACACCAGGGCCATATTGCCTAAAAAGTTGCGTTTAAACGCAACTCAGAAAAATAAACACAAGTCCTAAATGCGCGCTCCTGATTGGTTGAAAATGGAGTTGCCTTTAATATTCTGAATCGCTTTTAAACATAACTTTTTATGCAATAGGGCCCAGAACCGTGTATTCAAGGAAGAGTATTATTATGATTTTATTGGATTTGATATGATCATGCATTCTGACGTAGGCTTTGATTTAGCTACAATCGGTCAAAGGCAAGTGTCAGTTAGTAGTAAATTCTTTTAACTTGGCACACATCCATGCCTTCAGCCCAGCTAAGTTCAGCCTGGATAGCGGGTTTCGAGGAAATGAAGGAAAAGCATGGTGGTGTCTTGGGATTTTTTCTTTGTAGATTTCTTCTCTATGTAGGTGATGGGCCAATTTTTGTACATCTTCCGTAAGGTCCTTCATTGTGTGCCTCCCTTTGTACTTTCGGGTTTGGGTGTCTTGGTCTATCTTGGTTAGTATTTTGTCTGATGTTTGAGCCGAATGACTAACTCTTTCGACACTTGCCTTTGACACTTTGCCATGAAACTGGCGGTACTCTTCCTTGAATACCCGGTTGTGGTGTTCATTCTCCCTGTCCAGTTCCATGTTACTGTCTTCTTCACCAATATGATTCACAACTCTATTCCAAATAAGCTGATGTGCCAGACGCGGTGATAAGAGGCACTTCACCTGCACAAGTAACCTGAAGCTATGCAAGGCATACTTCGACTTCCCTTCCAACTTAAAGTATAACATAAAGTACTTATATAGTCTGATTATTCTTGGGCCATCTCCATACTTTCTCGCATCTTGGAAATCCATCCACATGAGTCCCATACAAAGTGCAGAACAGCTGTAGTTGAAGGCAGCATCTTCAGAGGTGTGGGATTGATCAGGGCTGGCTACATCTGTATGATGCTGCTTGGTGTGCTTCACAAGTCCCTTTTGTTGAACATATTCCTTCTTGCAAACGGGGCACACGAACTTTAATGCACGATCATATTGTGGGCCTTCGTGAAGTGCATACTTATCGACAATTTGTTGCAGTTGCTCCTTCACATTACCAGATATATTTGAGGAGTCTTTTGGTATAACATTTGTGGTAGGCTCAGAGTTCACATCTGCCATGCCGAAATGTTCTAGTGTAGCAGCCACAATTAAGGACTCAACATATCTAGTCATGAACTCAACTGTTGCGTTGAGATCTTTCATTGGATTTATTGGAACATTTGTAGCCCGGAGAAAATTCTTAGCAGCACACAACGTCCCTGGATCGCGAGCAGAGTCCTTTGAATATAATACCTTCCATATCACCTGCATAATGATTGAAAATTAAAAGAAAAGGCATATAATTACCTGCTGATATCTACATGACTTTTTCGTATAACAAACAAAAACAGAAGCTTTGTGAAAACTACTGAGCTTACACTAAACATTTATCAAGCAAGTACAATATAAAGACCACATTCATTCATACAGCGTAAGAAGGTTGCATAATGATCTTGAATTTGGTATAAATTCAATTTGATTTTTAAAAATGTATACCCAAACTGTTGCTAACATAAATCAAACGCCATTCGGAATGCTAAATTAATAAACTATGAATCAAACAATGTATTTGGGCAACTGCTATTCAAATTATTGACCTTCAAATTTTATGGAATTCTCCATTAAAAGGTATCAAAACCTCAAAACCAGATGAAAAAAACTGAAAATTTGAGCAAATTCGGGCAATGTGTTAAAAAGTTACGAATTTTAACAATGACAGATATATGATGATCCCTGCTGCTAATGGGATCCATGTGATTGACAATGTAGACGAAATCGATGACGTCATGTTGGAACGATGCAAAATACAAGGAGAACTCGCTTAACGAATGTATGAATACATTCATACATAAATAAAATAACCAAAGGGTTTGAACCAAAATCTGAAAATTAATTTCCAAAGTTTGTGATGACACCCTCTGATGGTAATCCATGATTTGTGCAACTTCAGCAGAATACATAAAGTTATGTACATATAAAAGTGGAAATATCCACAAAAGTTTATCAAAATTAATAAAAATTGGTACATATACAATATTATTTTGTGTTCTAAATCATATAATATTATTCAATATTCAGTATGACTCTCTTTCCCAAATATTGCCATAAAGCCCTTGGACATTTCAGAATTCTACATGTAGATTCAACAACTGCACATGTACGTATTCTACTTGTGAGTTGCCATAATGGCAGGGAAAATTCAATGCATGTACCTCCAGAAAATTGCCCATGGTATGGAAATCATCAATTATGGGGACGACTCCTTCCCAGCTGCCGGCTGAAGAGGTGCTGTCATCACGGTCTATTTGGGCATTCATCTGTCTTTCACACGTTAGCAGGTCTCCTCCACTTAATGTTGGTAGTTGCACATTGTTGTCATCGACAGGGATGTATTCATTCATCGAGTTAAGGATGGCACAAATTCCTTCATGGGTGTTTTCATTTGCTGTTAGAACCCCTAAGTTCACCTGATGTAATTAAAAGAACACATAAATATCATAAATTAATATGAAAGTTCACTTGCAGAAAAATCATACCTCACATTGTTTTCAAGTACATGTACAGCATGGGATGTAGAGCATTATAATCCAAAGTTTCCGCTTTCCTTCATTTCAGCTCTTTATGGGTGGTTGTATTCATGCTTACAGTATTGATCGAAATTATGTGAACAGATTCCCACCATGTCCCACCAAGGCCTAGTAATGCTTAAAAGAAGAGTCTACCCAAAAATAATATTTTTTTTTCAACAGGGGCAGGAAAATTAGATGAACAGAACAAAAAAAAGTTTGAGAACAATTTGACAACTAATACGAAAGTTATGGGTGTTTATATATTTAGACATATTGGCAACTGATGATGTCACAGGTGCACAATTATTTATTATAATCATATTAATGTCATAAATGTTACTTTTTACCATTAAATAAGATTTCCTCACAACTTTAAACATGTGGTATATTTATGATAAATATGTACATGTAGATTAATTATTTGGAATTTTACCTTCATACAAACTTATCAACTTTCTGTAAAAATTATGAATTTTCCACCGCATTTCTAATGAAAACTCTGGTTAGTTGTACATTCATGATGTCACTAAATTGGCAACGAGTCTGGAAACTTCCACTGATTTGCACTCTTTTCTAATCTTTAGAAATTCATAACTTGTTATTACTTGTTCGATTTCCTTCAAACTATATAAGTTTTACTTGCCAATTTTTTCTGCTTCTGTTAAAAAAAATAGTAGTTTTGGGTAGACTCTTCTTCAGCTTAAGCAGTGATAATACAAACACCAATCACGCTATGTATTAATTTCATGCTTTGCGCTGGCAGACAACATTTTTCACATAATCGGTTTAATAAAATGGTAATTTCGGGAGGTTAAGGATACTGATCATAAGGGCGGGAGTAGGGGTTAATTTTTGGGAGTTGACATCTCTGTTTAATGGTCAAATTAAAATTATCAAAAGAATACTCTTGTAAAAAATAGGCTATGGTCTTGAAATGTTTATAAGAATTAGAGGTCATGATAAACATCCAAAAAATAACATTTCATGATAATCTTTATCACAACTACATGTATGGCTTTAAATGGACTGCCCAACTTTGCTCATATTTTCACAAGCTGTTCATTGTTTTGGTTGTTAATTAAACAAGTGCATGATTTGGGTAATTTACCGTATAAATGAACTGCATCAACAAAATGAATCTTCTTCCAAGATACATGTACCTCATGCACTACACTGTGAAAACTTCATGATAATGGCAGAAGAGAAAGAACATAGATTCTAATCGGCAACATTTCACTAAAAGAAAACAAAATATATGAATACTCACAACATCACTCTTCTGCTTGGTTTTGTCCATGTATTTGTGCTTGATCTTAGTCTCAGCAAAGTCCGATATCCAGGAAAGGGCAGGTACATTCTTGCTGATTACTCTTGCCACCAGAGCTGTCCACTCTTCTCTCAAGTGGCAATGATCCTCGGAGTTGGGTAAGAACAATGACATCTTTGCATCCTTCATATTCATTGCTGGTGCAGTGTTTGACAGTGAAAAATCAGCTATTCTATTTTTCACTGCAAAATACTGGTAGAAATGAAGGTCTTCTCCCTTGGATTGCATAGACGACTGCCTCGGTTTCACCCTCACATCTACATTATCACCGTTTATGATGTAACCTGGGTGGCGTCCAGAGTTCAGCTCATCTAACTCTCCTCTTGCACTAGCTTCACCATTGGCAATCCTATCCATCAATTCCGTTTCACGTTTGGCTGCTTTCTCCACTTCGTCCTTCCATTCCTTCACATCAGCATCAAAGTCTTGTCCATATTGTGTCTGTCTCCTCAAAGTGCTAACATATGACAGTGCCTGACCTCTCCTTTGCAGACGTGCAAATGTCCCAGCAGTGACACCACCTCGTTTCAAGGCAAGAGACGTTAATGTCTGTGTAACATTTACCTCCCTGTTCCTTAGATACAACAGTGTACCTGCTGCTGTCATTATCCCAGGCATAATGGAATCAGAAGATTTTGTTTTCCGCTTGTTGACGGATGGATTGGTGGCAGCAGCTTGCAGGCATGACAGTAGAATGGGGGCCTTCTGCTCTAATTCCGCTTCTTGTTTCTTGAAAGAAAATTCCTGAAAGGGGAAGGGGGGGTGAAAGTAAGAGACAAAATTTAGACAATTCATTGCAAAAGATGACACATCAACATTATTGATGTGCAACAATTAGTGTAAAAAAACAACAACAATATTTTAGCATACAAGTGTATAAATTAAAAGACTGTATTTCAATATTCATTTCTGAAAGAACAAACAGTGCAGTTTTCACCTGAGAAAGAAAAGAAAACATTGTTTGATCTTGAATTTTGTTAATTCTAACCAACAAACATGGTACATGTACTTGTGCCGATGTTTTCGCAGAATAGGGATATAAAGGGGAGAACAAACTCTACTAAATTGAAACAAATGTCATCTAAAGATGTCAATAAACCTCTTCTGATTCCCCAATGAATGGGTACAGGTTAATACAAATATGAAAAGTGGTCATGCAAATAACTGTAAAATGGGATTATTCCCCTACTGGCAGTATATAACGATTTTATAATTCCATTCATAAAATCTTGATAGAATGTAGATCCTTTAAGGCGCCGTGGTGTAGTGGTCGCGACTCTCGCCTTTCAACTAGAGGGTCATAGGTTTGAATCCTACCCAGGGCGTCAATTTCCTTCAGCAAGAAATTCATCCACATTGTGCTGCACTCAACCCAGGTGAGGTGAATGGGTACCTGGCAGGAATATTTATTCTTTG
>BQKZ01008699.1:44228-56819 GCA_036244855.1 Temnopleurus reevesii
TGATTCTTATTTCCCTATTGGTCTGAATAACCTTGCTGTCATACTTGAATCTGATTTAGACTCTTCATTCCAATGTTGACCTTCAATTGATCTTGATTATAAGGTATGAAATAGTGAAAATGTCTGTTTCATCCCTCTGTTTTTATCCTTTCTTGCGATACTTAAGGTTTCTAGGCACCTGTCTGTTACTCTCCCATCTAATGGTGCTTCATCAATGGATAGAGCCTAGGTCATCACACATTCTGGAAGGTAAGAGATTCAATCTATGATTTATAGTTGGCTCATTAGTTAGTACCAATACGTTGTTCCTCTTTCATTTCATCTCATTTTTATACACTACTGAGAGTCGCAATCTTGCGTTGTAATTTGTTGTTGTAGTTCATTGTGTGATCGCTTATAAATGTATTTCATGCAATTTTTGTGAGCTTTTATGCTGTACAAAACATTTTGGTTGAGTTTGACAGCAAATATGACGGATCATGTGTAGAACTCCTGCCGACACCAATCTTTTTTGCCCAAGTTTCATTCAGTTGATGATGATTTCCGTTAGACTCTTGAGGAGGATTGGTCCAAAATTTCCTCATCAACCATGCTGTAAACTTTAGGATCTGAGACTGAATGAAAACCAAATTTGAACTTCTTTTGAAATCAAGGTGTAAGAAGGGAAATTAGAAATTTGACGACAAATATCTGTATTTATTTTTTTTATTTAGATCATTGGAAATGGAAGATGGATGATCAAGAGCAAAAGAGAAGGTAAGAAATATGACCCTTTTTCATTTCATATTCCATATTGCATATTCTATACCAGATATTTGATTTGATAATTTCACAGTGGCTGTTTTTGTTATGTAGCTGTTTATTTACAATGAAAGAATGCTAAATGTGATGATTCATAATTCCCTATTGGTCTGAATAACCTTGCTGTCATACTTGAATCTGATTTAGACTCTTTATTCTAATGTTGACTTTCAATTAATCTTGATTTAGATATGAAAAGCTGACTAATGGTAGTTTCAATATTCTGTCTGGTTCTTTATCTTTTTCTTGCTTTGTTACAGGTTTCAAGGCACTCCTCTGTTGATTTAATACTTTTCAAAATGTCAGGTAAGAGATTAAACCTAGTAAATGTGTTCTAACCAATGAATTGTTCCTCTTGTAATACATTATTGAGAACTTTAATCTGGAGATATAATTGCCCTTTGTAGCATTATATGGTCAGTTCAAATTGTACTGTAATTCATGCAGTTTGAAGTGCTTTAGATGTTTAAAGTAGACTGGCATAGAACTTAAAAATGTGCGTAAATAAGGAAAATTATACCTCATTAAATCAAGGAAGTATTATAGAATCCATTTAAAGTTGTTTAAAACTATTTTGAAATGCAGAATAAGAGATAAACGCCTTTTAGCACACTTATATACACTGCTGCGAGAATGAACCACCGTAAAAATTCATTTTGACCCCCCGCGGAGAAAATACGTCATTGTATTGCATGCTACTTTTCAGAGCCCGGATGCGCGGCGTCTGCTGAGCATGCAAAGCTCAATTTTGCACACGTATTCTATGCACGTAGCTACATCGAACGCTTTCTCATATCCAGCTCTATCAATTGCATCGTGAAAGTACAAAATGGCAGAGAATGATTTTGAAGACCTTATATTGTTATGGAATGTGATTCGGAGGAAGAACAGTATGAACCAAGTACTGACACGGACAGCGAGATTAATCATGGCAAAATCGGGGAATATGATGAAAATGCAGAGGAAAGCGACGACGATGCAGCTGTTCATCAATTGCCATACCAAGAAAAGCCTAGACCCGCATAGAAATTTAAAAGATGCAAAAACCAATCATATTATACCTCATTAAATGGGGGAAGAGTCCTAGATTCCATCTAAAGCATTTTTGAATCCATATATAAATTCACAAAGGCGACAGGGCACTTTGAAAGACACATATTTAGTTGTTTATAGTCAAGTGATTGGGGACGTTCGTCCTTCTCACTATGCGATGTGACGTATTGATCAGCATTTCACTGCACAGCGGTTTGCATTCAGTTAGTGCAATACAACACACACAAGCAGACAGTTCTTCTGACAAAATGATCCACAATTCTTCAAGCCAAAACACCAAGGATATGATTTTGGAATGTAGTTCAATTTCGGACGATTACTGTGAAGATTCTTACATTGGCAGCGATATAGGTCTTGAGCAAAATCAGAGAATACTGCAGCTGATTTTATACGGAGCGGAGCGCACGAGCAGCTGCCACGAGCCTTCTTCGATCCACCACCCGGCCAGAGACCCCAGCACACCGGGGTCTGCGGGGTGTGGATCGGCCGGGAGAGAGTGATGAAATACTGCGACTGGCATTTTCTTTTTCAAAGTACATCTGAATGTGTAGGAATTGTTATACAAGTAATATATTTTGAATGTCTCTGAATCAGGAAAAGGGTAGCTTATTCATTACTTGCATGAACTCAAGAGAATTGAACAGCTTTGAAAATGTTTACCCGACTTTGAGTTCATTTTGCCAGTGCGCGCTGGCAGTGAATTGTCACTGCAAGGGGAAAACATGAATAGTGACCCTGCGTCCGACTGCTAGAGTAATATAAGTTGTTAGTTTTTAACAAAATGTTTCACTGTTTTCATTAATAGACGAATAGTAATCATGGTAATTTAGTGATGATTCAGTCCTAGTTCAATATTAAATCTAATACATGTATACCTGAATTGAGATTGACTCAATTGATAGTTCGCGTTCACATAGTCATAAACGCAACTGGATCTGCTCAACAGGATGGTAATCACACATTGCAATGTGTACGGCTAGTTTTCTGATGATCAAAAAAGGGGGAAAACGTTTTATCTGTCAAATATAATTTCCATTTTAAAACAGAATATCACAGTGCTCGGATTTTACTAAACTTTTCTGATTATTGGGGTGGAACAAGCAAAGAATATGCAAGATTTAATACACAACAAGTCCATATAAGCTTTATGGCTGCGGTACACGCAGCTAGCTAATGCAATACGATGACGTCACGATCACGGCATTTCTCCAATTGGCTCGTTGGTAGCTGCAGCGGGGTAGCACTTTCAACGAGAGATGGCGCCATTCTATGCGGGAATACTCTAACTAAAAAAATTGGTAAGCTTTTGATGAGAACAGTGAAATATAGTGTCTATGATTTCTGCCGACAACAACCTTTTTTTAGCCCCAGTTTCATTCAGTTGATGATGATTTCCGTTAGACTCTTGAGGAGGATTGGTCCAAATTTCCTCATCACCCATGCTGTAAACTTTAGGATCTGAGACTGAATGATAACCAAATATGAACCTGCTTTCAATTGAAATGAGCAAGGAACTGAATTTGGATGTGGAGCATTTACAACTAAAAATGTCCTCTTTTCCTCTTTCAGATCATGCTTGCTATCAAAAACAATGACTTTGAAGAGGGATGATCGAAAACTGAAGAAAAAGGTAAGAAGTCAGACTTATATCCATTTCGTATTTAGTGTTTAAAAGAATTATTCAATTTTGATGAATTCTTGTTAAGGCCAATTTAATTCTAGCCCGAGTTTCATTCAATTTGTGATGATTTCCGTTAGACTCTTGAGGAGGATTGGTCCAAAATTTCCTCATCAACCATGCTGTAAACTTAAATATCTGAGACTGAATGAAAGCCAAATATGAACTTCTTTTGAAATTATGAAACAGGAAGGGAATTTATAAACTGACGAGAAATATTGTTGTTTATTTCTTTCGTTTAGGTCATGGAAAATTGAAGATGGATGATAGATTACAAAAGAGAAGGTAAGAAATGTGACCTTTTTCATTTCATATTCAGTTTTGTATATTGTACATTAGATATTTGATTTGATAATTTCATTAATGAAGCTGTTTATTAACAATGAAAGAGTGCTAAATGTGATGATTCATAATTCCCTATTGGTCTGAATAATCTTGCTGTCATACTTGAATCTGATTTGGACTCTTCATTCCAATGTTGACTTTCAATTAATCTTGATTTAGATATCAAATGCTGACCAATGTTTGTGTAAATCCTCTATCTGGTTTTTCATCCTTTTCTTTCTTTTTTAAAGGTTTCGTGGCACTCCTTTGTTGATTTTAATACTTGGTGAATGGAACCATGTTATCACACAAAATGTCAGGTAAGTGATTAAACCTAATAAATGTGTTCTAACCAATGAACTGTCAAAGGTCACAGGGACAAAAAAACTTGTAAAAAATCACCCAAAATAGCTTGTTACCACAATAAGTTCAGAATTGCTGTACAGATTTTGACCAAACTTGGCTCAAGTATGTACAAGCATGTGAGGATGAACTGATTAGATTTTGGGTTCAGTGGGTCAAAGGTCAGAGGTCACACAGCCAAAAAACCTGTAAAAACCACCCACAATAGCTTGTTACCGCAATAGTTTTAGAACTGCTGTACAGATTTTTACCAAAACTATCTCAAGTATGTATAAGCATGTGAGGATGAACTGATTAGATTTTGGGTTCAGTGGGTCAAAGATCAAAGGTTACCGGGCAGAAAACCTGATAAAGCTCATTATTGTTTTAACTTATAACAGAAAAATTGTACCAATTTCTTTCAAATTTACAGTATGTAGCTCAATTATGTATAAGCATGTGAGGAAGAACTGATGAGCTTTTGGGTTCACAGGGTCAAAGGTTGCAGTGCCTAAAATTTGTAAAATATTTTTGATTTCTGATGGCATTGAACAAACAAGCCGTATCTTTCTGATTGTGTGATGACGGAGGCATAAATTTTGACGGTGTGTGGTCGAGAATCTAGAATTCTTGCTGATACCAATCACATTTTTGCCCCAGTTTCATTCAGTTGATGATGATTTCCGTTAGACTCTTGAGGAGGATTGGTCCAAAATTTCCTCATCAACCATGCTGTAAACTTTAGGATCTGAGACTGAATGATACTGAATGTGAACCTGCATTTGAAATCATAAAATAGGAAGGGAAATTAGAAACTGATAAGACAGATATTTGTTTGTTTTATTTAGATCATTGGAAATGGAAGATGGATGATCAAGAAGAAAAGAGAAGGTAAGAAGTATGCCCCTTGTTCATTTCATATTCCATGTTGCATATTTTATACCAGATATTTGATTTGATAATTTCACAGTGGCTGTTTTTGTTATGTAGCTGTTTATTTACAATGAAAGAGTGCGAAATGTGATGATTCATAATTCCCTATTGGTCTGAATAACCTTGCTGTCATACTTGAATCTGATTTAGACTCTTCATTCCAATGTTGACCATTAACTGATCTTGACTTAGATATGAAAAGTTGAACAATGGTAGTTTCAATATTCTGTCTGGTTCTTTATATTTTTCTTGCTTTGTTACAGGTTTCGGGGCACTCCTTTGTTGATTTAATACTTAGTGCATAGAACCATGTTATCACACATAATGTCAGGTAAGAGATTAAACCTAATAAATGTGTTCTAACCAATGAACTGTTCCTCTTTGGATACATTGAGAACCATAATCTGGAGATAGAATTGCCATTTGTAGCATCATATGATCACTTCAAAATGTACTGTAATTCATGCAGTGTTGAGTGCTTTAGATGTTTAACTAAAAAAATTGGTAAGCTTTTGATGAGAACAGTGACATATAGTGTCTATGATTCCTGCCGACATCAATCTTATTTGGGTCCCAGTTTCATTCAGTTGATGATGATTTCCGTTAGACTCTTGAGGAGGATTGGTCCAAAATTTCCTCATCAACCATGCTGTAAACTTAAATATCTGAGACTGAATGAAAACCAAATATGAGCTTCTCTTTGAAATCATGAAATAGGAAGGGAAATTAGAGACTGATGAGAAATATTGTTGTTTATTTCTTTCGTTTAGATCATGGAAAATTGAAGATGGATAATGTGACCTTTTTCATTTCATATTCAGTTTTGTATATTTTACATTCGATATTTGATTTGATATTTTCATTAATGAAGCTGTTTATTAACAATGAAAGAGTGCTAAATGTGATGATTCATAATTCCCTATTGGTCTGAATAACCTTGCTGTCATACTTGAATCTGATTTAGACTCTTTATTCCAATGTTGACTTTCAATTAATCTTGATTTAGATATGAAAAGCTGACTAATGGTAGTTTCAATATTCTGTCTGGTTCTTTATCTTTTTCTTGCTTTGTTACAGGTTTCAAGGCACTCCTCTGTTGATTTAATACTTAACACAAAATGTCAGGTAAGAGATTAAACCTAGTAAATGTGTTCTAACCAATGAATTGTTCCTCTTGTAATACATTATTGAGAACTTTAATCTGGAGATATAATTGCCCTTTGTAGCATTATATGATCACTTCAAAATATACTGTAATTCATGCAGTTTTAAAGGTATAGATTCGTAATGACCGGGATGCAGAAATTGATGTTAAATGAGTTGACGTATTCACAAGTTGCTTTCCATGCCTAAATATATCTATGTAGGATATTAGGAGTACATTTTTGCTCGTATTCTGTGTATTTTACGTTGAATACGTCAATCAGCCATTATTCCTATGGTGTGCTAAGTGCTTTTGCACGGGGGAGCGTCGGCCTGAAATGGGCGGTGCGATCGGTGGTATTGTCTGCGGTGTGTGAGTTTGCGTTCATTATGTACGTGGAGCATGTTACGACCGCAGCATGGTTTTTTATTTTGCGATAATTAAGCCATTTCTAGGTCGATTTCATTCAAACAAACTATGAACATGCTCTAATTTACTATTGGAAAACTGCATTATGGTAATAATTTTACTGCAGCTCGCAAATAAGTTAAATATTTGAAGCGCCCTCCTCCCAAAACTGGTCTATCACTTTAAGTGCTTTAGATGTTTTAACTAATAAATAATTTGATGAGCTTTTGATAGGATATGTGACATAGTATGTCTAGAATTCCTGCTGACGCCAACCTTTTTTTTAGCCCCAGTTTCATTCAGTTCATGATGATTTCCGTTAGACTCTTGAGGAGGATTGGTCCAAAATTTCCTCATCAACCATGCTGTAAACTTTAGGATTTGAAACTGAATGATGAAAGAAACTAAAACTTGCATTTTAGTGTACAATATATTGTACAATATTTAATTATAAAAAAAAAATCTCAAATCAAACTGTCTGCCCTTGCTAATTATATTAAAATGAATGAATGAAAAATAAAGATTGCAAAAATAAAAAAACAAATTGAAACTAAATTTAGATTGTGTATTTGAATTTAACCTTGTTTTATTGTAACATAGGAGGAAACTTTTCTTATTTAATTTTATCATTTTTAAATGATATTTCTCTCCCTTTTTCATTTGCAGTTTGCAGATTTTGTCTGAAGTAAGTTCTATTTTATATTTATCTTGCTTGTTCATCTTTCCTGAGGATTGAGAGCAGATTAAAGTAAAGGAAATGAAAACACATGGTATTTTATACAAGTACAAACTGATATTGCATTGATTGTTATTTATAGCAATTCCGTTGCTCATATTGATGCTGATAATTTGAAAAGAATAACTCTCATTGATAAAGATGTTTTAACTGTGAAAATCTTAATGAAGTTCAATGCTCTCAATGACAAGTTATGCAAGTCTAAATTGAAAGTTTCCATAAGAATGATGTATACCACCTTGGGGTTTGAAGAGGAATCTCAGATTCCTATGAATTCACCCATTGCTAGATAGTATCTGACTTCTTGGAAACTTATCAACAGCCATGATAACGAAATTGAACCAAAAGCTTTGAAAATATACCACTTAAATTTCTCTGCTCTTTGTTACAGGTTATGTCATACATAGAAGTTTGTTGTGATCACTGCAGTTTATATAACAAGTAGGTATTTTATTATTCAAGGGTGAAAATTGTTTTGCCTCATTTTTTGTTTTACTCCTGTAAGAATTACATTGTTTTTACTTTATTCACCTATTTTAAGAATATTTACTGATTTTACTGTAATTTTAAATGATTTATGTAATCTTTGAAATTTGTTTATGTATGTTTTTTTTATTTTAACTTGCAAGGACTAACTGAAAAACAGTCCCTGGCTCATGTTAGAACCGTGAATAAATAAAATAAATGAATGAATGACTTACCAGTGCGGGTTGCTTGATTTTAATTTACAATTGTCATACAAATGCACAGGAAATCACTACTCCTGATCAGTGCCCTTCCAGTCTCTACTGGGACCTTGTGTCCTTTCCATGCTCCAGCATCATTCCAAAATTCCCCCCATATGCCACCTCTTTCACAAAGAATAATCCACACTAGACAATAAATAGAATAGCCCAAACTGATCCTTGAATATGAACGCTAACCAGTGAACAACTAAGAAAACATAGGAGCACTCACTACCGTACATTTAACAGCGAAAAGCGTTGAACTCCAATTTTTCTAAAATATATAACGTAAAGATGCTCATGGCTCTTGCTGATTATCATTTTAGCTTTACTCTCTGATTGGCAACGCTCATTCAGATAAAAGTTAAAGCAAAACAATAACTAGTGATTGAACATCATATCTTGAACAAAACATATGGTGTGATGGCTGCAAATGAAAATGCTCTGTGATTGGCCAAATAGTATAAATGTACAACTATCAGTTCAAATTGCAGACATAAGGATGACTTTCTTATTCCAATATGTATACATGAGGAATATTTGTTATACCTCTAAGAAGTACTGAATGTCTGTTGTTCAATCTCTTTTAACTGCAAGCACATGTTTAAACTTCCACGAAAGCGTGCTTTTATGCCTCTGCCGCCGTAGGGTGGTGCTATAGACATTATTTTAACTTCCTAATGTACCCAGACGAATCTATGTTACATGTATGTAGGCTTAAGGGGTGCTGCAAGCACTTGCAATTAATTGCAAATCATCTGCAAAGTGGAACATGCAATTTTATTTAATTTAAGCATGGTCTTCAAGTTTAACAGCACTCACAGAAAACAGATTTTGATGACGCAAACCGATCAACAGCAACGTTCTAGCAAGTAGCAACACCCCTTTAATTTGATCATTTTATGTGTGTCATTTCAGTTTGCTGCTACTGTTAGAGTGTCATGGGTCAAAAAGAGGAACAGTTTTAATTTGGGGTGAGTTGTTGTGACTTCATTTTCATATAGAGCTCTTTTCTCTCTACAATATCAGGAATATTTCATTTTTGTCAAGGCATCTCTCTTTTGTAGCCTGCATTCCTCCATTATTAAATTGAAAACAATTTTGTGCATTTTTTGAAAAATAAAGTGAATGGAGAAAATAATTTTTTTCTGAAGGTTTCCATTAGAATGATGTATACCACCTTGGGGTTTGAAGAGGAATCTCAGATTCCTATGAATTCACCCATTGCTAGATAGTATCTGACTTCATGGAAACTTATCAACAGCCATGATAACGAAATTGAACCAAAAGCTTTGAAAATAATCCACTCTTATTTCTCTGCTCTTTGTTACAGGTTGTATCTTCTCAAGATGAATGAAGTCATGATCACAGCAACCATACCAAGTAAGCATGGAACTTCCAAGCCTGGACCTGTTTTTTTTTCTCTCATACTAACAATCATATGTAACTAAACAGCTCATTTACATAGAGGTTAGATCCATTTGCAACCAATTCATCATTCATCTTGCCCTGCAGATTTGAACTGGATCTTTTACAAACTGTGAACATTTTCTTTGTAAATTCAACTTAAGTTTTCTACAACCATGTGTACAAACTTGCATAGAGAAAAATGCTTTTCTCCAAAGTCTTTAAAATGGACCTATCCACTTTTGCAAATAAGCTCTTCATATGTAGGTAAAAATGGATAATACCAGAGAAAATCTTAAAGCGGAATTCCTAGCAATTTTTTAAAATACATTATGCGGCTTAAAACAGGATTTCCACACCATTTTAATCCATAGGCTTGAATTTTATGATAATAAATAATATTTGCACTTACATGTATATAACGCTCTGATAGGCATGTGCTTTACAACATTATAAAATCCCAATTTTGTGGTAGTGGATTTTACGGTAAACAGTACTTGTAGTGCCGAAGTCCAAATATGGTCATGGCCGTGCGATGTTATCAATGAGCTTCAGTTGCACATTTGCAAACTTTCTCTACAGACAACTAATGCAAGACGCTGATGTGTCTAGTTGCACAAATGACACCATTTTTAAAGAAAAAAAAACATTCCCTATCTGAGATTTGAGCAATGGATCCATTATATACAATAATATGAAACACAGTGTTATCTGAGAGGACCTTATGAGTCAGGAGTGTGACACAGGTCATAAAAACGTGATGCAAAATGCATTATGGTTGAAACGGGCACATATGAGACTGTTTTGTGATATGCATTTTTCAGAGATTAGTTGTCAAGTTGTTAAATATGGATTCAGAATTATGTTGATTGTATTGTTTTATGTCATGTAAGACACAAGCACCATTTCATATTACAGACATAAGGATGACTTTCTTATTCCAATATGTATACATGATGAGGAATGTTTGAAATACCTCTAAGAAGTACTGAATGTCTGTTCCTTGAACACTTGAATCTTATTATTTTAGGAAGCTGAAAATGCACCAATGAAGATTTATAATTGTAGATATATGTGATTGTTTCCTGTGTCTATTTTCAGTTGCGTTCTGGAGGAATTGAGGGTGTCAGCATGACGAAAAACAGGATCTTCGCTTTGGGTGAGATTCCTTGTATTTTACCGTCAACATTTCAAAATTCCTTTGTCCAATTAAAGGAAGCATGTGTGCTTGTGTTAAACTACATTAGGAGTCATGCCTGCATCAATTCCGCAATAAGGTTTATTGTCCGTCCTAAACCTTAGTCAGTGTTACCCTTACCAAGGGAGCTGCATGTGCTCAAAATCTTGTAAAGAATTGACTTCAACACACTTTTGCTCACAATCAAATGTCTGAGAAATTCTACTCTTGAATGGTTGCAACAACTTACAACAAGATACGCTCCTTGTCACATCTTTTTTTCAGCTAGTAGATCCTTGTTGTCAGGCGGACGGTGGTCACGTGACGTGGGGTAAAGGGGGGCTCGCGCGAAAATTGACTTGGCAAATCTCGACAGTTTCGGCTAGAATCGGAGCTCTAGCAAAATAGGTAGATACATCGATTTATTGCTGTAAATAATGTACTTTCTGATTATAGCGTAAATCATTATTATATGCGTTCCTCTTGATAAAATTTACAAATGCAGATGTATCTTTGTGTCTTTATGAAAAATGATGACAGGCAAGATTCATTATTTTTTTTAACTGAAGGTTTCCATAAGAATGATGTATACCACCTTGGGGTTTGAAGAGGAATCTCAGATTCCTATGAATTCACCCATTGCTAGATAGTATCTGACTTCTTGGAAACCAATCAGCTATATATCTGGTTTATGTGCCTCCTGAATGTAAAGTTATGTATTTCCTTAACACAAAAATCACCATGGGCTATACTTTCCATATTTGATGTCATGTAGGACGTTCTTACCTCTAATCCATATTTCATTCTGTGGGTCCATGTTAATTGTGAACTGTTAGCCCATAATACATCATAATGAATCATTTGTATGCCTCCGCCACTGTAAGGTGGTACTGGAGGCATTGTTTTGAAAAGATTATTGTTACAACTTCTCAGAGCTGGAAGTATTTGACGGCAAATTTTATTGACTTAATTGCCAAATAATTGATTGAGAAGAAATATTGATATTAAGATGGTAATGGACACATTTTTTTTTCATGATAATTTATAGATAAGGGAGATTATCACCTCTTTTACAGCAATTGTGTTGTAGATTTCATTTCCTGCAATGCTCCCGTTTTTAGGTTTATTGTCTTCCCTGTCCCATGACACACTAGGGACTCCCTTTATAAGCTGTTCATGCTGGTATGCACGACTTGACACACAATTGGTGACCCTTTCTTGCGTTCGGTGATTCCGATGTAAGTACCTGAGAAGTGTCAACAATCGTTAGTAGATTCTTCTACAAACATCTGTACGAAAGACAACCCTTGACTGTTCTCTTTTTATCTGTACAGGTTCTGGCTCTTGGCTGCAGCTTTGGAGGCTTTTTCTGCTATTGGCCTATGTTATTCTCTGCAAGACTTTGGGAGATTGCTATTCTTTAGAGGAGGAAGGGAGGGGCTGATTCTATCATCCCTGCACCACTTTCAATGCTATTTTGACAAATTTGAACCCACGATTCATTGGTAGGATAAAGTTGTGTAATACAGTGCAGGCTCAAACACCCCAAATTTCCTGGTTGCGTGTACAAAATATTTCTTATATGGGAAAAGTAAACTAATATTGCGGTTTAGGAATTTGAATTCCCAAACCACAATTGAGCAATTTACCATTCATTTAGATTCAATTACAATGTTCTATGGTAGGAGTGGCAATTGAAATAATAGTAATAAGATAATAATTATTTATAAAATGTATACAGGTAATAATGAAGAGGAATTCTCAATGTGCTATAGAGTTTTGACAATCATGTAAGTTACGAGTCGAAACAAATCTTTAACTAAGAACACAACTAAACATACTTTTGAAGGTAGATAGTAAATT
>BQKZ01008700.1:0-10663 GCA_036244855.1 Temnopleurus reevesii
GCCCATTTTTCACGTAAATAATATTCTCATAAATGTCCATTTTGGGTTACCTCCCTCTTCAAAACTTCTTCCCCTGTTCTATGTTCACTTTAATTGCATTAATTTAGTCTACTTCTGAAGGCTCTAACATTTTCTAGAGTATTTCAGCATAGAACGGCCAAAAACACTGACCGACTGTGGCAACTAGTCGGATGAAGTCCTTGGTTGTATCAAGAACTCGACTCTGCACTTCCTATTTTTCCTTAATTGTAATTTTCTGAATTTCTTCACTTACTCTCTTCAAAATTCCTTTCTATCTTCTTTATTTGTATATGTTTCCCTTGTATTTCTACTCAACTACTTTAGTCTACTTCCGAAGGCTATAGCATTTTGAAGAGTATTTCAGCATAGAATGGCTCAAAACACTGACCGACTGTGGCAACTAGTCGGATGAAGTCCTTGGTTGTATCAAGGACCCGACTCTGCACTTCCAATTTTTCCTTAATTGTAATTTTCTGAATTTCTTTATTTACTCTCTTCAAAAGTCCTTTCTCTATTCTTTATTTGTACATATTTCCAAAGTATCTCTACTCAGCCACTTTAGTCTACTTCCGAAGGCTGCAACATTTTGGAGAGTATTTCAGCATAGAATGGCCCAAACACTGATCGATTGTGGACGACTAGTCGGACGAAGGCTTTGGCCGTATCGACAACTTGACTCTGCATTGTGGTCAAGCCTGGTGGAATGTTCGCTGCTGGGTCAAACTTAGAGGGCGCTGAGATGGCGGATACGAGGAACTGCCGTAATCTTGAATCTGAGGATAAAAAAACGAAATATTTGATCAAGAAATATGGAATAATATAGAATAATATAGTATAGTTATTTTTTATTTATCTATTTACTACTCACAGGTTGGATTGCAGTGTATAATATATATTGGAACTGAAGAAATAGCTTTAATCTATGACGCATAAAAACATTAGAATATAAAGAGACAAGGATATGATATGTTGTTCACCTTAGGCATTTATTTGTATTAGCCAAGATTGGGTTCATAAAATTCATTTTATTGTTATAAATCATTCTCATGTAGCTCTTTTAATGATAATATTGTCCATTAATGTTGAATTCATCTGCTGCTACATTCTGATTCATGAATTCATCAACCTTGATGTACAACTGTTCCCACTTTTCTCCTTATATAATTCAGTAGAAAATTAAACGTTCATAAAATTAACAAGTAGGTTAAATTTATTTTACTAAAATTTACTTTACATACAAGTGCACGGATTATACATAGAGAATTGCAATGAATAGTTGTTAATATTCAAGATGCAGAAATATGACTCTTTGCCATCAATACTCTACTGACACTTCAATCAAATGGATAGATGAATGTTTTGCTCTTAAAAGAAGAAAAATGTCTGCCAACCATGGATCATTCATAAATGTAACTACAGGTTTCTCTGCCTAAATTGAATCTCTTAGGCCCCCCAAAAAATCTATTCAACTTAGGAGAAATTCAACTTAGAAGAGGTGAATAACACAGGTTTATATGATTTCTTTTGAAAACTCATACAGACTTTGGTAATAAGATTGAGACAAGTTCGACTTGGGCAGAGTTTACTGCAGGTATTCCAATCTTTTGAAATGTACTCACCTACAATATTGTGTATGTGATTGTCTTTGTGAGCTAGTGCCCTGACCTGGCTTTTGAATGCTTCTATCCTCCATCTATCAAACAACCCCAAAACAAAATAGCGCTAACCGCATGTAAAATGTTGTACAGCTTAAGGTGTGTTTACACCGAGCGGAGCTGCAGCGGTCCTTCAGCGGTAGGAATTTAGTCTGCAAGGACAGACCCTAGGCTTTCGGTGTGTGCATGCGCAGAGCGTGATACAGGGTCTGCACATGCACACACCGAAAGCCTTGGCTCTGTCCTTGCAGACTAAATCCCGACCGCTAAAGGACCGCTACAGCTCCGCTCGGCTGGTGTGACCACACCTTTATTCAAATGGTACTCACCTAGAATACTGTGTATGTGATTGTCTTTAAGAGCTAGGGCTCTGACCTGGCTTTTAAATGCTTCTATTCTTAGGGCATCGAACTCCGGAAAAGCATGTGACTTCAAGCAATCATTAACTTCTTTGGTGACTTGTTCAGCTAGGTTGTCTATGATGCTGCTAAAATCACTGCAGATGACAAAAAAGAAAAGTTGGAATGAGTAATATTGCAGCAATATTGAATGGCCTCAGAACGACAAAACATATATTGCCCAATATGTGTCGGCCCTGAGGCATTTCAATACAGTCAAACCTCGTTACAAAGAGCACTGATATAACGAGCTCTTGTTATAACAAGGTAATTTTCCTGGTCCCAACTCTTTGTATTTTATTGTATTTTGACCCTGATATAACAAGGTTTCAATATAAAGAGGTAATTCCTCTGGTCCCAACGACCTTGTTATAACGAGGTTAGACTGTATTGTTATTATTTACTAAATCAGACATCTAGAGCTGAATCAGAAGCATTTAAAAATATTTGAACATCATTCGCATTTCCATTCACATGGAAATGACTTTATAACATTGAAATAAAGAATTTGATATGGCAAAGCAACCATCCAAAATACTTGGGTTGCCATCTAAATGTCAATTTGTATACACATTCACAAAAACTCTAATACATTCTTCTTAACCTATATATATTGCTGGACTCAAGTACTCTCCTTAACTTGATTTAAACTCAGTTCGATCCAATCTGATTAACTCAACTGAAATCTGTTCCACGTGACTCAATTATGAATAAATCTCAAATTCAAATGAAATCATCTCAATTCAATCATCAAATTTACCTTACTCACAAATAAATGTACTCACTCATAGCTTGCTCAATAATAAATCTATTTTACGCTACATTAAACAATACACTTATCTGAAATATACTTAATCAACTCTTCTGGAATAAACTCAAATTAATGCCCTCAAGTATCTAATTACTTTGCGCCATCTAGTAGAATGAAAAGGTTATGTTTGAGTTGACTAGAAAAGCCTTGTATGCCTGCTAGCATGTTACCAGTATTGGTGTAGGTTACAAGAAGAACTGAGCCGACTAAGACTAGCTTCCTAAACCAAAATTCAGTCCAAAAGGCACTCCAGAAATCCCCAATCTTCTCAAACCTCCTTAACTAACCTCAAGAGAACCAGGTTCATCTGCTCTCATATGGAATATAGTCACATGAACTCTTAAATTTTCTACTATAACAACCTCTACTTGATTTACCTTCCCTTCTCAACTCAAATCAAATAAATAATACTCCCTGAACCTTTACTCAATACAATTCTATTTTACTCTACTTTGAACAAGTCTAATCATCTTAACTAAATTCAATATAACTTGACTCTACTAAAAAACTCTCCAGAACTAACTTCAAATTAATAAAACTCCAATGTACTTAATTCAAATAAAATCTACTCAAATATTTACAACTATACTGAGCTCGACTCAAATTATTTTACCTTGCGCCATCGAGTAGAATGAAGAGATTGTGTTTGAGTTGACTAGGAAATCCCTGTATGCCTGCTAGCATGTTCCCAGTATTGGTGTAGGTTACTAGAAGAACGGAGCCCACTAAGACTAGCTTCCGGACCTGGGATCCCAGCTCGTAGAACCTCCCTTGGTCCATCAAGACAGTCTGAAAGAAAAGAAATATATTTATAATTTTAGTCAATAATAGAAAGACAAGGGAAGTTTTAAAACACTTACAAAATGAATATGTATAATGATGCCATCTCCTTTATTTCATTTAACATGTATAATGTTGTTTCATCAATTGTTATCAAACCATTGCTAAATTTCTTTTTTTTGTGTGTGTGTAACTTGCTGAACATAATTTAGTGTATCTGAATGTAAGAATGTTGACTGTATATGTCGATGATGTTTGAATGAATGAATTTCTGAATTTCCAACACCTGGACACGGTTCCCAAAGAAATTTGAAAATCAAATTTATTAACATTTCCTTATAAGGCTCTTACAAAAGAATCCTTCCAAGACTCAACATACAAGCAATGTCAAAAAAGCAAAAAGTATCAGTGGTACTGGTACCTGTGGCGCATCCATTGGTTTTCGTTTTTTTCCCTCAAAGTTTGGTAGTGCACAATATAATGCCATGAATATTTAATTTTGAGCTTAATTTTGAGTTTAATTTTGAGCTTTACAATGGAAAACTTAAAAAAAAAAAATGCTTTAGGCGTGACACTAGGTTAGAGAGATCTTGCAAGCGTGCACATGTAAGAGAAACCCTAGTTTCAATGACTAAATTGCTATTTTCCATAAATAAACTGCTATGTTAGTCTTACCTCGGGAAAAGTCATTCCCTCTCTGGGGTCAGCATTTAGCAGATCGACATAGGCATGGCACAAGATAGCCGCAGGGGAGAGGACAGGGCTACTCGGAGCTGGTCCATTGCTGCTGGCTCCCTCACTTGACGACGAGGCTTGTTGTTGTTGTTGTTGTTGGAAGGCCTGTTGTTTCTTCACTTTCTCAGCGAGATTCTCTCTCGCTTGTTCAAGCCACTCCCTTGTGTATTGTAGCCCATCTGAACAAAAGAACAAAATGAATATAACAGATTTATCCTTCAGTAGATAACATAATTGTAATTCAAAATTACCACATGAAATATTAATAAAGGTTTATTTTCATTGTTGTTATTGTTGTTGTACTTATTGCTGCTATCGCTCTTGTTGTTGTTCTTGTTTTGGTTATTGGAAGGCCTGGGTTTTTTTTTCACGTTCTCCGCTAGATTTTCCCTGGCTGTAACCGATCTGAATGAAAGAGTGATAGCAATGAATAGGATTGATTTTCGATACAAAGTACGAGTATAAAACAATATCAGAAAATATCACTGAAGGTTTTGTTGTTGTTGTTCTTCATGTTTTGCTCTTATTGGAAAAATTGTTGTTTCTTGACTTCCTTAGCTAAATTGTTCAAGCCACTCTCTTGTGTACTGTAGCCCATCTGAATGAAAGAGTAATAGAACACACCTAAAACTATAACACTAATATAAAGGCAATTCCATAAAATGTTTAAAATTTGTATATGCGACCCTCTTCTCACTTTCTCTTTCTCTGAGTATACTTTTCTAGAATTATAATCCATTATCTAAGATACTAAACCTACTTTCAAATCAGATATCAACAATGTGAGCCAAAATTTTCCTATATATGACATAATATTTTGGTTTGGTATCTTTCACACTATTCCGTTGCAGACAATAACAATGCGATGCTGCAATGACAATGACCATACCTTGCTGAGTTGTGAGGAATTCTTGGAACTTTTTCCTTTCATACTCGATGGACTTCTGTTGCAGATGAGGCCTAAGACTTTGGATGGTGAAGTTTGCCATGTCCAGTTTCATCAGGTCTAAAACACGGAAGATCTCCCTAAAAATAATGATGAACAAAACAAACAAATATTTGTTATACGATCCTTATTTTCATTATTTTGCTCTTTGCTCCAGGCAACATGCATAACTGCCAACCTAAAATCGGACCCCTAACTTTTCCTGTAATTTCATGGTTCATAGATGGATACGAAAATAAGAACAACTCAGTAAATAACTAAAAACAGAACAACGTTACGTATTGCATCTCTCCCCTGGGAAGAATTTGCTTTATCCATTGGCATGAAGTTTTTGTAGGTCTGAACAAAAAAAAAAGGTTCAAGAGTTTTTACTACGATGCACAAGGGCATATCAGAAACACTATCATTTCCAGTGTATTTTTCTTTCTTCATCGATGATATCCATTAACAAGAGGGTGTCTTCGTAAACAGGTGGATGTGTAATGGTGTTGTAGGGTTCTGAATAACTACAGGTGTCAATACATTTTGAGACCACATAAAAATGGTTAAAAGGAAAACAGTAAGATTTGGTCGTCAGTTAAGAACATGCCCCGAACCTCACAGGCTTGTGATCATCCACTTAACAACCGAGACAGAAAAATAGGGCTGTATAGCAACATACAGAAATCCAGTTACCCACTTTACATCAATTTTGAAAGCCAACATTTTAGCACACATAAATTAGCGCATTCACTAAATTTCTGACCTTTTCACATACTAGCAAGTCGTTTTCACATTTTAGAAAATTATTTTACACAAGTCTATTGACATTTTCATGAGTAAAAATTTTAACAAATTCATGGTCGCAAAATTCACAAAAATAAAACTCCAGCAAAAAAATCCGCCTGAAGAGTACGAGTCATTTTCACCTAAACATCTCAACTGGCTCAGTCAACGTTGCCAACTTGGCGATCTCTTCGTCGCGAACCGGCGCACACAGCTTTGACATGATCTGCACCACAAAACCTGCAAGCTTTGCAACATCAAGGGCTTGATGGTCGGCCTGCTGCTGTATTAGACTCAGGTCCATGACCTCTAGGATTTGGGTTTTGAGTTTATCGTTGTGCGGCAGAAGTAGTGACAGCAGAATCTGTAGGGAGAGAAATTGAAGTCAAATTGGCAACTTCTTTATAATCATTATTAATTTTGTTATAACATTATCTACCTGATGATCAGCATGTTCCTGTGTTACCCTCAAGATTAAATTGATAACTCCTTGTCGCAAGTTTAATAAAAAGCGTGACATAAGTTATTGTCAAATTTCCAACAAACATTTCAAGTGCCTCTTGTTGGCACATTTGCGTACTCCAAAGCAACTCATTATAATGCACAGTTTTAATTAACCATGGTCGGAACTTTGCTTTATTACAGAACTTTCAATTTCAATCAAATACAGGTAGTACTAAGTAATGTGACAGAAGTACAGATAGCAAACTCTATTCTTTCACACATCACCAACAAAGGTCAATGATTTCAAGATGTTATGTTCAGAGTTTATCATGGAAAAAATAGGAAGGTTATCGAACCGTTTTGATTTCTCCAATGAGGTTAACAGCATGTGTGTAAGATGGAGGGTCGTCAGTAAGCTGGAAGCTCAAACTATCTACCTTCAAATGCTTCTAATGAAGTTCTTTCATTTTGAGAATTCTAGTTTTGAGTTTATCATGAAAAATTATCAAGTTCTCATACCGTTTTGATTTCTCCGATAAGAGTAACAGCATGTGTGTACGATGGTGGGTCATCTGAAAGCTGTGCACTCAAACTATCCCAGAATGCTTGGTGGACGACTTTATGGACTTGTTTCTCAATTCTGAAACACAAACGGACAAAGATACATAATGCAGTGTCATAAAAATTGATTAAACCCCTGTCAGTTTGGCAATCTTTTTTTCCAGATTTACCAGCATTTACTAGATTTTATTACATATCAATATTAGATAAAAAAAGTATTGTTTGGATCTCCTCAAATGCTATTTTTGAAAAATAACGTCAGTCTCAATAAGGTTTTTTCTTTATCAATTTTATATTTTTTTTCACACAATTCACACAATTTAGAACATAAGACTTGGAAGGGAGGTAAGAGCAAATAATCGTCTGAAAATCACTTGTATTCCACTAGTTTATATACAATTTTGCTATTATTTTTCAATTTGAGTAGAATATTAAAAAGTTCAGGTCAGGTCAGCTATTTTCAGAAGGTCAGTCGGCTGAGGGCATCCAAACAATTTTTTTGAACGACCCTATTATTCTTACCAGGACACGCACGTTCCATTCATGTGGTGCTGTCCATTTTGAAGAATGAAAATCATTGCCAAAATGACAAGACGTTCACATTTTGTGATACAACACACAGATACTCAATGCTCTTTCATGCTGAATTCCTCATGATGGAACCTTTCATGGCTTGTGGTATATCTAAAAAAAGGGATTAATTTTTTAACAGACCGCCAGCAACATTAGCTTTTATCATTAGAAGCTGTTGGATAAACTTCCTGTCTATTCACACATAGTACCTAACATAAAGTAGCAACCTTTATTTGTGCAAAAATGCAGATGAATCTATAAAAAGTTGGTGTGAATCATTTTACTGCATCCTTTCTTGCTTTGAAAACTGTATTAAATAGAAATAGTCACTCAAATTGACAAATTCTTTTGTCTTCCCTTCATTGTCAATATTGTTTATAATTACTTTCGAACATTAAAAAAAAATATAAACAAATAAAAAACTTCATGAAACTCCCAAAATAATAAATGGCAGAAGCTAATTTTGAGACAATAGAAATTGCATCAAGATATGTATGAAAACAATTTTAATATGATAAAAACACAACAACAATTATTTAATGGCATCCAAAACTAGTCACTTTTGGTTTTCCAAAGTCCAAAAAAATACTCATTTTTATAAATATTCATGATGCAACAAAGCGAAAATATGAACAAGCTTCTAATAGTCTTTCTATGTAAGTTTTACATGTGTCATGTCACAAGCAATATAATTTTGAAAGAAAATTGATTCTGGATTATCTAGAATGATATCTTGAAGCAAAATTAACAACAAAGAATCGTTCTAATATATCTAATCATCGTTAGTTTCCAACTTTGATGTAGCTTACATAACATTTAAAAGGACCAGCTGAAACTAATATCATTACATTCATGATACTTACGAGTTTTCTGGCATGTCACGTGGAGATAGTTTAAAGTTGCCATCGACAACGATTTTATGAGCCAGGGCCATGTTAGACACGAGACCTGCAGCAGTGATTAGCTCTTCAAATGTCTTGTTCTTGTGTGGAGAGGCTGAAAAGTAAGAAAATATAAATTTGGTCTATCATTTCGCAAAACCCAGATCAGTTCTTAAAATATCTTGTTTGAATCGTATTTTCTTTTTTCTCGTCCTCCTCTTCTTGATCTTATTGTTGATCAACATATTTGTATTCTTTTCTTTTCCTTCCTCCTTCTCCTCCTCCTTCGTCTTCTTCTTCTTCTTCTTCTTCTCCCTCTCCTCTTCCTCCTTCTTCTTCTTCTTCTTCTTCTTCTTCTTCTTCTTCTTCTTCTTCTTCTTCTTCTTCCTCTTCCCCCTCCTCCTTTTTTGCACCTATTCTTTATTCCTTTTCATTTTACTCCTTTCTTTCTTCCTCTCTCTTTTCCACTCCCCCTCTTCTTCCTCCACATTCTCCTTACCAATTTTCTTCATCCTACTCCTCTTTCACTTCCTCCCTATCAATCCTACCTTCAATCATTGCAAAGCTTCCATGCAGTCTCCCTGAAGTGGATCCACTAGGAGATGGAGAATACTTGCGCTGTCTCTTCCTCAGTACCTCCCCTCCTAAATTACCCCCACCTCCTCCTTCTCCTCCTCCTCCTACTTCTTCTACCCCTTCTTCTTCTTCTTCTTCTTCTTCTTCTTCTTCTTCTTCTTCTTCTTCTTCTTCTTCTTCTCCTCTCCTGTCCTCTCCTCTCCTCTCCTCTCCTCTCCTCTCCTCTCCTCTCTCCCCTTTCTACTCCTCTTCTTCCTCAACATTCTCCTTCTCCCACATTCTTCATCCTACTCCTCTTTCTCCTCATTAAGCTTACCTTCAATCCCTGCAAAGCTTCCATGTAGCCTCCCCGATGCAGATCCACCAGGAGACGGAGAATGTTGGCGTTGTCTCTTCCTCAGAACCTCCCCTTCTCCCGACGACTCAAGAGGGTCAGAGTCCATCTCCTCTGCCCCTCCTTCTGCCTGGTCCTTGGGCTGGTCTGGACTCTGGTCAGGATTCGAAGATCCAGGTCCATCATTTGGTTGATCTTCCAGTGGCATCTTCTTGCTGCTTAGTTAATTTCTTTAGCTATAAAGGAGTCATATGACCAAAACTGGTGAAAATGACCATCATATAAACTGCTACAAATGTGGGCGCTAATGCACTTTCACATACAGTGGCACTGCTGCCGGTGGTGCACACACAAAGGGACGTTTAAAGAACGAGGCATCTCCATACTCACGAAAGTGCATTAGCACCCAAATTTGGACAAATTTAAATCACAAGTCCCAACGCCTACTGTTTTTAATTGCGCCAGCTACCAGTGTGATTTCAAACCAGATTTGCATCGGGTGTACCAGAATTAAGTCAAGCCTCAACCAAACTCTACCTAGAATTTAGAAAATGTTGCATAACAAGTTTGAAGTTAAAAATTCAGAGAGGCAAACTAGATCTGTAATTTGTCTAGAAATCTTGATGAATTCAAAGAAAATAACCAAGGTACAAAAAGCCGGTACAATGTACTTTAGAATCCTACTCTTAATGGTTTGATTAATTTGTATCTCTTTAACAAAATTCAGTCGATAATAATGTGAATAGACTAGCTATGTTACACCAAAAAAATTTTTTTTTCAAATGTGGTCAAATTATATATCAAATTAAAGCTCTTGATGAGAGGAATACAATGGTGAAAAAATCAATGAAATTGAACATTGCATTGTTGAGTTATGGCTTGCCAAATAAGCTAATTTCTAGTACTCGTTCTGCCGTCCATTTGGCTGTTTTTTATTTAGCCAATCGACCTTGTTCAACTCTTTCTTACAGTAGGGGGGATATAGCTTCTTGACATCCATGAATAGAATACAGGTCTCTTGTATATATTTCTGTCAAAAGGAATTTAATGTGAAATAGTAAAGGAAATCATTTCACTAAAATATATACATTTGTACCAGAGTAAATATCTCTGTTTGCAGCCATGAAAAATTTGAACGTGTTTGAGATCCTGACAACGAACTTTCGTGGATCAATCAGCCATG